>ML830124.1:53914-69714 GCA_009831015.1 Picea engelmannii | reverse complement strand
ATAAAAATACATCCTTTTTTCATAAACATGACAAAGCTAGGAAACACAAAAATAGGGTGGAGGATATTAAGACACAATCTGGCGAAGTGGTACTATCCTCTTTTGAGAAGATTAAAAAGTTGGCCACCTTACATTATAGAAAGATATACTCAGAAGAAGGAGAGATGGACAAGGAGCTATGTGAGAAATTTGTATCTCATATACCTTCAAAAATAAAATAGGAAGACATTCTGGAATTGAACAAGCCAGTCACAGAAGAGGAAATTATTGCAGCTATCAATCAATTTAATCCTAACAAAGCTCTAGGCCTGGATGGTTTTACTATTCATTTCTTTAAAAGGTGTTGGTCCATTATCAAGTTTGACTTCATTCATATGCTCCAATATGTGCATAAATATTCTTGGTTGGGAGGAGCCACAAACTCCTCTTTTCTGGACTTCATTCCAAGAGAAAAAAAGTGTCTCTTCATTTGATCGATTCTGCCCTATATCTATTTGTAATGTCTCATACAAAATTATGGCAAAGATCATTGCAAAGTGGCTGAAACCATTTATGATTTCTCTGATCCTTCCCAATAAAGGGGGTTTTGTGGAAAATAGACAAATTTGGGACAATATCATTTTGATCCAAGAGGTCACTCATTCTAGCTACAGTCGAGGGTAAAAATGTATGGTTATTAAAATTGCTATGGAAAATGCTTCTGATAGAGTCTGGCATAATTTTCTCAAGGAGGTTTTGAAGCAATTTGGCTTCAATCAGAATTTCATTTCTTGGATTGGTGCTTGTATTAATAATCCTTGGAATGATCCCTTGGTTAATGGTAGGCCAACTTCATTCTTCAAAGCTTCTCGGGGGATAAGGCAAGGTTTTCCTCCCTCCCCCCTTCTTTATGTTCTTTTGGTTGAAGCCCTCAATGGATGGTTAGAATGGGAGTGATGTTTAGGGGAAATCCCTAGGCTGTGCATTACTAGAGGTTTTAAAATAATCAACCACTCTCAATTTTTCAATGATACTTTGTTGATGGGAGGCGCTTCCAGAATCATTGCCAGGAGATTTAAGCTGGTGTTGGATCAGTTCAGTCAAATTTCTAGTGGTCTAATTATTAAGAAAAAGAGTCACATATATGCTCGGGATATAAATTTTCATACTCTAATAGGTATTGTCCACATTCTTCAA
Organism: Picea engelmannii; assembly: GCA_009831015.1. Classification (NCBI taxonomy): domain Eukaryota; kingdom Viridiplantae; phylum Streptophyta; class Pinopsida; order Pinales; family Pinaceae; genus Picea; species Picea engelmannii. The sequence continues at coordinate 68,538 of ML830124.1, read as the reverse complement.
TTCCCATTCTCAGATGATTGGAATTTTTTTAAATATATGGGTATGTCGATCTATTTGAAATCACTTCCAGGTGAATCCTGACATGTTGTTTTGCATAAAATCAAAGAGAAACTTGAAAATTGGGGAGCTTACTAGTTGAATCCAACAGGTTGATTGGGGCTCAACAAATCAGTGTTGTCCTCGCTGCCTATATATCAATTTTCATCCCATGGGAATTAAGAAAGATTTGGCCCAGGACATTCGAAAATTTATATGGCAAGGAGGAAAATCCAACACTAAAAGATTTCATTTGGAAAAATGGAACTTGGTTAGGTCACCTAAGGATCATGGGGCTTTGGAGTTATAGATCCTAAATTGGTGAATATCGCTCTTGGCTCAAAATTATTATGGAGAATGGTGATGGGGAGAAATGAATGGTGGAAAAAGGCCTCGTTGAAGAAATATTTTTAGGGGAAAGAAGAAGATTCCTTGATGATCCCTCAAGTAGGCAGGTTGGTTCTCCTATCTGTAAGTTACTTTGGGCTTCCCTCCCTATTATGCAACATTCTCTCTATTGGATTCTAAATAAGGGGAAGCTCATTAACATCTAGAAAGATGGGATTCTTGGATCCCTCCCTCTATGTAAGGATCCCTCTTTTGACACCCTCAGGCAGTGGATGTTGGCTCAACATAAGCTTAGGTTATTTGATATCTCTATCTAGAATTGTAATGGGGATTTGCAGGGTTGGGATTTGGGAAATGTCCCCCACCCCCCCCACCCCCCACCTTGGCCATCAGGCTCAAAACCTTCTTCTTTTTCTTAAAGGGGCTACCCCGGTCAATTTGTAGGCTCATGATAGTAGAAGTTGGGGAGGGATTGGTTACTCAGTAAAGGAAGGATACAAGGCTCTGTTGTCGCAGACCACTCTCCCAGCATAATCTGCTATGTGGAGGAATATTTGGAATAATGACGGGCTTCCAAAAATAAATATCTTTTGTTGGATTCTAGCTCAAGGAAAGCTTCTTACCAAGGAAACTTTGATTAAAAGATCTTTCTTGGGGCCCTTTCACTTTTCTCTATGCAAGACAAACTTGGATACAACTCAAATTTTATTCCTGGAGTGTGGATTCTCCAAAGAGGTTTGGAAATTGGTATATGAGGAATTGTTTCATAAGATAGCATGGCCTTCCAATTACAAAACTTTGTTGGGAAAGTGGGCGAACTTCTATCAAGGATACTTTCATGGCAAGTATGTGTTTCAAATAGTGTGTAAGGACTCTCCTAAATATGTGTGTTGGAAAATTTGGCTCACCAAAAACAAAGTTATTTTCAAAAAAAAGTGTCAAATTCCAAGCTCTGTGGCAATGCATTCCTTGGGACTAATGGATGGATACTTCAACTCAAAAAGAATCAAGTTGGATGAGCAATAGACTTTGGAAACAACAAAAGAATCATGGATGTCCCAAATTAGTATATCTATCATATTACAAGTTAAAGCCTCTCAGAGATCAGGTTGGCAACTTCATTCCCCTTCTTTGGATTTTCAGTCTTGGATTTATTCTCCATCCATTTTTACCTTGTGTTTTGATGGGGCATCAAAAGAAAATCGAGGGGAGGCAGGTGTGGGAGGGGTTATTTATGATCCTAGAGGAAATCAAGAATTGGATTTTTATTGGAATATCGGTATCACTTCTAATAACAAGGTCGAAGCCTATGCAATATAGCAAGGGGTACAGTTGGCAAAGCATAGACAAATTTTCAATTTGAACATAGTAGGGGATTCCAAAAATACAATTAGATATTTTGTAATAGGCTCTTCTCTAAAATACATAGGTTTAAAAAATCTAGTTGAGTGTATTAGGATCTCCTTGCTAAATCTCAATGTCCAATTCTATCATGTCTATTGTCAAAATAATACGAAGCGGATGAAATGGCGAACATAGCCATAGGATTATCCCTTGGTATTTTGGGGGTTGATGGAGTAGAGAGTGTTTCTACCCTCCCATAATTGTTATGGTTTGGCAATTGGGTACGACCCCCCTTGAACCCATGGAGTGTCTCTTCCTTCTGCATGGAGGCAACATGTATATGGAAAGGCTTGGTCTTGTCATGCATTTAAATAACATATGGGTTATGAATAAGCAAGGTGGGATAATTGTTTTGGCTCATGGGCAAAAGCGTCATATACAAAAGATAATACGATCCTGGTACATCTTCATTCCCAATTTGATGGATCCGATTCGAGCGAGGAGCATAGTCATTATGACAAAACAAGGTGCAGAGGGGAGACTACAACATAGAATTGTAATTTTGGGAGGTGTTGTTAGCAATTCTACAAATTTGCATAGCCAACCTGTGGGAAACTATTTGTCCAATGATTTGAAGGTATGCATTGATCGTATTAACCATCTGGTAAATGATTTTCATTTTATTAATGGTGGGGAGGAAGTCTCATCGGGCGTATTGCTTCTTGGCCTCTTGGAGGATAGAGTGGAGGTTTGTATGGTGTGCTTTATTTATGGGTCGTTCTTCCCTGATAGAGGACTTTTTGTTGCTTCCATTGTGCATTTCATGATATTAAAGGTCACTATTGCTTTCTGTGTTTTTATCTTCCCCCATCCGGTGGCTAATTTTGGTGCTTTATTGATAGTAGATAGTGGTCTTTCTGGAGATTTCTTTGTTCATGGAAAAGTGGGGCCTGTATTTTCATCCCTCTACTCTCGACATGCTTAATTCCTAGATATTCTAGGCAATTGAAGCACTATGGATTCTTGGGATAATGAATGGCATCATGATGAGGAAATTGTGGCAAATGACTTTGAGGAAAGATAACATTTGGCTATTCGGGTCAATTCACTTAGCTCAACTATTTTGTTTGCAATATACACTCTGGTTTAGCATAGGTTTATGGTGGGTCAACTTCAGGATGAAGTCGACTACTTGAGAAGCAAAATTGAATCACTTAAGCTCCAACTGGCTTATAGGGAAGCGAATAATGAGAATTCACTCCCTGGCGAGAGTAACAGCGGCACGAGTGCTTCAGAGATGGTGCATATTTCGGATTTAAATGCCCCTGTGGAGCCTTCTGAGGACATTGACAAGCCAATAAATGACAATGGGAAAGATCTAGCTCCAAATCGTTGAGTATGTTTTGTTTTACAGTTTGATTAAACGATATCTATTAGTAAATCTATAGAGTTAAGCATAGTAGTAGTATTAGTCATTGGCTAAGACATAATAGAAGGACATAATTATGGTTGATAGAAGCTCTGACAGAGCTAGAATTTTGATATTCTATCAAGCTCTCTTTTTGTACTAAGTGGTTTTAACCACTCCCTTTTTAATGAATAAAAATCCGCTAGCTTCTGCTAAAAAAATATATCGATGAAACAAACACTAAAACATCAATGTTGTGAAATTTAGAAGCACGAATTTCATAAACCATATTCCCTTTGCTCTTATGTGTTTTGTAAGTACTCATTTTATTATTTATGCCTCCTTGTTGACATGGTTGAAGGCCATATGTCTTCCAAGTTCCCATGACTCTAACAAAGCTTCATGTTTCATGGACCATTAATCCCCTAATCCAATTGTGATTGGGTTTCTGGCGAGGAATCTTGTGAGCTCTCCACAAAAATCCTCAAGTGCATCATGATATCATCTAATTTTAGATGAATTTCATAAAGCTTGTGGTTTTGTGGATGATTAAACATCTCGATCCAATGGTGCTTGGGTTTATGGAGAGGAATCTTGTAAACTCTTTACAAAGATATCGGAGTGCCTTGTGTGTCAATTTTACATAGTCCCATCTAAAAACATATCCTTTGCCATATAGTCAATAAAATCCATATAGGGGATAACAAAGTCTATTATAAGAATATAGAGCTACATGCAAAGGATTTTCTCAAATCTTATATGTGCCTTAGTCTATGGAATTTTTTTTTTCTTCTTACAACCAACAAATAAAAAATCATGTTACATTGGAAGGAAAGATAGTTCTACACATAAATCCTTGAGAAGAATAATCATGACAACTACAATAATAGAACTATGTGGAAGCCACATCGTGGTCAATTGAAGTACATATGTTCCATTTATGGAACAATGTGTGTTGGGGTACACCAACCTAAATATGTTCATATCTTTATACAACATATCTACCCTTCAATTCCCTTCTTGATTCCCCTTCCCTTATGTCAAGTTAAATGGAACAATACATGTTGGAGTCCACCATCACACCATCTGAAATATGCTCCTATCTTTATACAACATATCTACCCTTCAATTCCTTCATGGATTCTTCTTCCCTTATGTCAAGTAGTCTAATTACAAGTATATATATAATATATTTTTATTGCATATTAAAATTCATAATTGATTTTATTGAATTACTAATTAAATTCAATTGATTTATATATTCAATAAATATTATTAATTAAAAATAATTTATTTTTTTCACATTAAATTATTTATTATTAATAATTCATATAAAATTAAGAAATAAAATCACAAACATCACTAAATTTATAATGTGAAACTAAATTCCATCATAAAAATATATCAAGTTAGCTTATCCATATCAGAAATGGATGGTGAACACCTATAAAAATTATAAAGATCACCATTCAAAAAATGTATTTCTTTCACTACCCCTAACTATACCCTTAATGCAATGAGGTTCACCAATAACTTTGGGTGTATTTCTTTAACTACCCCTAACTATACCCTTAATGCAATGAGGTTCACCAATAACTTTGGGATGAGGTTCACCAATAACTTTGCATGGATATAATTAGTGCTCTAATGATTTACTAACAAAAACTCAGCATTACCCAACAACAACATTTTAATAGTGAAAACTAGCTAGCCCTTTAAACCCTAACCTTAGATAAACCCTAACCCTAAATATAATATGTACCATCAATCCTCCAATCTGGATGAGGTTAATGAACAGAATTGTTGTAAAAGGTCAATAGATGTACGCCTATCGACATAATTAGAAAGGATAATATGTATTATATCGCATGCAAAACAATTGGATAATAAAAGTCCACTGGGTGAAAAAAAAAGAGGATAATTGGATCAATTAATATTGAATAATTTTATTGCATTTTTATAAGAAAACTATTTTTAAACAATGGAACACCTATCGACATAATTAGAGAGGATAATATGTATTATATCGCATGCAAAACAATTGGATAATAAAAGTCCACTGGGTTGAAAAAAAAAGAAGATAATTGGATCAATTAATATTGAATAGTTTTATTGCATTTATATAAGAAAACTATTTCTAAGCAATGGAATTGTAATAATGTTATTGGGTTGAAAAAAAAAAGATAATTGGATCAATTAATATTGAATAGTTTGATTGCATTTCTATAAGAAAACTATTTCTAAACAATGGAATTGTAATAATGTTAAGTAATAAAATGAATTTTTTTCTAAATTCATAATATATTATATAAATTAATTTTTTTATTATTTAAATTTATAATATATTATATAAATAATAATTAAATCACAATTTTTTTTTATAAAATATGAAATTAAAATTATTAATAAAATTAATATAAAAATAAAAATTCACAAAACATGACAATATTGCATCAATACCTAAAAACTTTATAATATGATTTTAATTCTTTAACCAGTGTTTAGAGGAAAAGACGAGAGTTGTGCATAGATATAGATTTTTTCCATGTTGGAGATTTCGCCCTGGAAACCCACCCAACTCATGACCTCTCCCCAAACTGGAAGAGTGTGCGCATGTCTTAACCAATTGTGCTATCCCATGGGACCTGTGCACAGGTATAGATATAGATTAGACACCACTCATCAAAATCAATTACACGAAGGCTAAGAATCTCTGCAGAAACCCACGAAACGACAGTCGACAAAGACTATTGACTTGCTTTTATGAATAAATGTATTTTCATCAAAATGAAGAAACCGCGTGAAATGTGGACTCTAATTCCATGGACTACAACTATATTGTAAAGGATGAGTTGTTCACCAACTAAACCCCACATAATGTCCATTATCCCACTTACTGTTTCCTCCCATTTTCCCTTCATTACTGTCGACAAAGACTTTGAGCAAGTGGCACTTGACACGTTCCCCGCTTGTATGAATAAATGTTTTATCAGTATAAAGAAACCACTTAAAATGTGAACCCTAATTGCATAGATGACAGGAAGGCAAGCAAAGTACAAGATGCTCTACCGTCTACGTAAAGCAGAAACAAGCGAAGTGACAGTTGACAAAGACTATTGACTTTCATTAACACGGTCCCCACTTTTTTGACTTTCAAGACGGGGCACTTACCACGTTCTCCACTTTTTTGAATAAATGTGTCATCACAGTTAAGAAATGGCGGAAAATGTGGACCCTTTTTCGTTGATTTGTGTAACACCGCTTGGAGCTGGACTGTGCAATTGAATTGACACCACCAACCAATTTTCAATCTATCTGTTGTAAACAGGAGACCACTCATCAAAATCAATTACACTAAGGCTAAAAGTCTTTGCAGAAACCCACGAAACGACATTCGACAAAGACTATTGACTTTAGGAACGTTCTCCGCTCTTATGAATAAATGTATTTTCATCAAAATGAAGAAACTGCGTAAAATGCGGACCCTAATTCCATGGACTACAACTATATTGTAAAGGATGAGTTGTTCACCGACTGAACCCCACATAATGTCCATTATCCCACTTACTTTTTCCTCCCATTTTCGCTTTATGACTGTCGAACAAGTGGCCGATGAGTAAATGTTTTATCAGTATAAAGAAAGCGCGTAAAATGTGAACCCTAATTGCATTAAATGCTCTGTCGATGACAGGAAGGCAAGCAAAGGACAAGATGCCCTGCCGTCTACGTAAAGCAGAAAACAACGAAGTGACAGTTGACAAAGACTGTTTATTTCAAGAACAGTTGAATAAATATGAACCCTAATTCCATGTAAAGGACGAGTTGATCACGTAGCACGTTCTCCACTTTTTTGAATAAATGTGTTATCACAGTAAAGAAATGGCGGAAAATGTGGAGCATTCATATCCGTGTTTGTATGTTCACTTCCATTTTAGGTTTTTTTTTTTTTAATAAAATTACGTTTTAGACGTATGCTAAACGTTCTACGATTCCAATTATTTTCCAACTATTTTCTGGTTGGTTTTTAACAAATTTTTCTATAAAATAGTAAAAACGTAGAATGTTTAGGTTATCTTTATTTTAGTTATACTTTTATGAAATTATTTTTATCCTTATAAATAAAGGAGTTTATGAAATTATCTTTTTCCTTAAAGTAATGGTTTTTTTTGTTTGTTTTTAAATTAAACTTTTGTAAATTTTAAATTAGTTTATTGGTGTAGAGATGTGCTGCTGTGACAACTTGCACTAATTTTAGATGTTTTTTTGGGTAGAAATGCGCTGATGTGAGTCACAATTCTATTTAGGCGAGAAGGAAGGGTACTCATGTTTTAATAAATAAATAATATTAACCAAGAAATAGTATTGACGTATGTGGAAGAGAGAAATGTCAAACGCACTTCACACGCCTATTTCGTTCTCTATATACTCTGCGACGATTACCCAGTAGATCTCAATTGCGAGTATTGAGAAAGAGAGATCAACGGGTAGCCACTTTGCCCCTTGAGAGATCAGGAGGAGGAGAATATTGATCTTACTCTGTATTCCATGGCTTCCACCTCATATGGAAACATCAGCAACAACTATGTCTTTGATGTCTTTATTAACCACCGGGGTCCGGATTGCAAGAAAACCCTGGCCAAATATCTCTACGACCGCCTTGTCAAAGAAGGATTGCGAGTATTTCTGGACGTTAATGAATTGCAAGATGGAGAGACCATAACTCCTCAAATCCAGAGTGCCATTCGAACAGCCTCCGTGCATATCGCTATTTTCTCACCAGGATATGTGCAGTCAAATTGGTGTCTCGATGAGCTCCTGCTTATGTTTGAGTCGGGGTCAACTATTCTTCCAATCTTCTACGGTGTCAAGCCTTCAGATCTTCGATGGGGAACGCAGCGCGAAACTGGAGTGTATGCTCGAGACCTGAAAACGCTCGAGAGCAATAGAACATTCTATTCTCAACCTCGATACGACTCCAACACTATCCAAAAATGGAGGAAGGCTCTCTATGATGTTGCAGAAATAAAAGGTTTCGACATGGAGACCTGTAACGGGTGAGTACTCCAACTCTCCCTCTTAGTCTTACCTTTTAACTTGTTGGATTGATAGACAGTTTATATTGTAGGCATTTCTGACTCGTAATTTTGCTTCAGCGATAAGCAACAGCTCCTTGAACAGGTCGTGGAAGGAGTGTTGAAAAAGGTAAAAAGACCACTACATGTGTGTACATATCCAACTCGTTTGGATGAGAAAGTTAAAGAATTTGAAGGGGCAGTGTTACTGGAGCAGCAAAGCAGGGAGACTAGAGTTATAGGAATTGTCGGGCCTGGTGGTGCTGGCAAAACTACCCTAGCAAAAGAGATCTTTAACCGTCGGAGATCAAATTACAAGCAATCTTGCTTTATATTTGATGTCCGAGAAAAAGTAGCGAGAAACTCTTTAAAATCCGTGCAGAGTATGCTTCTTAAGGACTTGATTCACTGGGATGCGCAAATAAGCAGCACTGATTATGGTATAGAGAAGCTCAGAAGTAAACTCTCATCGTCTCATGCTTTTATAGTTTTAGATGATGTGGATCATGTTGAGCAGGTGGAAGCATTACTTTTACCGGTGAAAGATGTGCTTCACCAAGGTAGCTTAATTCTAGCCACATCTCGCAATATGAATGTTCTTACAAGTTCCGGGATTTTAGAGTCTTCTATTTTCAAGCTAAGAGGACTCGACCGAGATCACTCCCGAGAGCTATTCTGCCTGCATGCGTTCGACCAGCCAGATCCTCTTACAGAATTTGAACAAGTGGTTACAGAGTTTGTGGATGCCTATGCTGGATTGACATTATCCCTGAAAGTGCTTGGAGCTCTTCTTCGTGGAAAACCCTTGAAGAAAATCTCCATACTACTTCCCGAGGATATACTGAAGAGACTCAAAATTAGTTATGACGGTCTCGATAAAGTGGAGAAGGACATATTCTTAGACATTGTCTGTTTCTTTATAGGACAAAACAAAGATACCGCCATTAGAATATGGGACGGAACGGAGTGGGGAGGATGGCTTGGTCTTCAGAACCTACAGAACAGGTCTCTGGTGGAAGTAGACGATACAAACTGTATAAGAATGCACGACCACGTCAGAGACCTGGGCAGATATATTGCCGTGAATGAACCTCCGGAACGGACACTTCGCCTTTCGTGCCCAATCCACGACCTCCGTTATCTGCCCGACAAATCACTCGTATGTATTTCGAAGCTTTGGAGTGACATTCAAAATATTGTTTTCTCAAAAATTATGTCCGTTATGTTTTTGAATTCTTAACCTTTGCAACGATGTCAGTGATCTTGATTCTAACATCTCTGAGAAAAAAAATTAGGTACGCGGAATTAGCACGGTTCACTCACAGGGCTGCGAAAGGGATCAACCATTGTTCAAAACCCTTGCGGAGTTCGCAGACAGTCGTTTCCGTTTCAGAAATTATGTGAGGGGGTTGCAGCTGCTTAGAGCTAAAGGTTATTTCGTGGAAAGCGAATTCATGGAAAGCATATTCAGCGTTGCGAACTCACTAATATGGCTCTGCTGGGTTGACTTTCCGTACTCTTGCCTACCTTCTTTCATTACACTAAAGAATTTAAGAGTTTTACGAATAGAGGGGCGCAAATTGGAAACACTGTGGCTGGATGAATCTCAGGTAGTCATGTAATTTCTTGACATAATGTTTTTTATTTTTTTAATTACTTTGATCTTGAGTATGGTTGGCATTCTAGGGGTAAAACCTTCTTTGAAAATGTAAACAATGCAGACACCGGAGCAGTTGAGGGAATTGTATATTATGGCTGACAGTGTGAAGGTTCCAAAGTCTATTTCGAAGATGACGCATCTCGAAAAAATTGCCGTGGTCGGGAATGGTCTCCACGTAACTTTCCTCGATGAACTCTGCCGTCTGAAGTCGTTGAAACACTTGGAATTAGGGTTCGATTACCATCCATATGTGGTCGGGTGGCCCAGGAGAGGTTTTATGTCGGACTTAAGTAACTGTTTTGAAATGGAGTCCCTGCCAGATTCCTTTGGGAGCTTAACGAACCTCCAAAGTATTGCCTTTTTCAAATTTTCCAATTTGCAGAAGCTTCCAAATTCCTTTGGGAATTTAATCAACCTCGGATATATTAACCTGTATTCTTGCTACGATCTGCAGATGCTTCCAGAGTCGTTTGGGAACTTAACGAAGTTGACTAATATTGAATTGTCGGGATGTTCTAGTCTGCGCATGCTTCCATATTCCCTTGGCAACTTAATTAACCTGACAGATATTAACCTGCACAGGTGTTCCGGTTTGCAAATGCTTCCAGATTCGTTTGCAAACTTAACGAATCTTAAACGGATTTCCCTGGGCGGGTGCTCCAGTTTGCAGATGCTTCCATATTCCCTTGGCAACTTAATTAACCTGACAGATATTAGCCTGTACAATTGCTCTAGTTTGCAGATGCTTCCAGATTCGTTTGGAAACTTAACGAATCTCCGAGACATTTCCCTGGGCGGGTGCTCCAGTTTGCAGATGCTTCCAGATTCGTTTGGAAACTTAACGAATTTCACAAATATTGACCTGTACAAGTGCTCTAGTTTGCAGATGCTTCCAGATTCGTTTGGAAACTTAACGAATCTCGGAGAGATTTACCTGATGGAGTGCTCCAGTTTGCAGATGCTTCCAGATTCGTTTGGAAACTTAACGAAACTCAGAAAGATTAACCTGTGCAAGTGCTCTAGTTTGCAGATGCTTCCAGAGTCGTTTGGAAACTTAACGAATCTCCAACTTATTGACCTGTCCGAATGCTCCAGTTTGCAGATGCTTCCAGATTCGTTTGGAAACTTAACTAATCTCGGCTATATTTTCCTGTCGAAGTGCTCTAGTCTAAAGATGCTTCCAGATTCCATTGGGAAATTAGTCAATTTGGACTCTATTAACCTGTCCGAGTGCTCTAGTTTGCAGATGCTTCCTGATTCGTTTGGAAACCTAAAGAATCTCTGTCATATTAAGTTGTTCAATTGCTCTAGCCTGCAGAGGCTTCCAAATTCCTTTGGAAATTTGGAAAAACTAAAATTTGACAGAATGATCGGCTCCGACGAACTCCTTGGAAAGATGGTCACATTTAAATCCTTCTATGAAAATTTTCTTAGTTATCTTAGATTCGGAGAAAATTGAAGTATGGCCTTCCCAACTTGCACATCCAGGGTTATTCACGTTGTTGTGAAAAGTGTATTTACTAATATGTTATGGTAAGGCAGTTGCCAAGTCCAATGGGAAGACCTGCTTCATTTCCTAATATCAATTTGCTTCTTCTTTTTAATGACTTGATGGAGTCGAACTTATTTTTTAAGTCGCAATTATAATTAGCACACATAAATTAGATTAAAGTATCCGTTTTTATCAATCACTCTTGTGTTATTAGTCCCTGCTTTCATATTAGTTTAGGGTTGATTTCATATTAGTTTAGGGTTTACTTTAAATATTTTGCAGAAATTATAATGTTTAATTTAAGAAGTTTGTATTCATATTTTTTTAAATAAAAAAAATATAAATTTGTTACAATCTTATTGGCTAATAGGTTTGAAGTGTTATTGCTAGCTTCACTACTTCCCATGCACTTTCATAAATACCATAAATGCCCACTGCATTGATAGTGATTACCATTCTTATCCATTTGCTGACGTGTTCCCACGAACTAAAGTCAGGCAACTGCCTCGATCCTTCCACTCTACTCACACGCAACTTACTCGACAGTGGCAGGACGTTGGAGTCTCAGAACAGGAAGCTTACCATTCTAATGTTTAACTTAGGAAGTTTGTATTCATATTTTTTTAAATAAAAAAATATAAATTTGTTACAATCTTATTGGCTGATAGGTTTGAAGTGTTATTGTTGGCTTCACTTATTCCCATGCACTTTCATAAATACCATAAATGCCCACTGCATTGATAGTGATTACCATTCTTATCCATTCGCTGACGTGTTCCCACGAACTGAAGCCAGGCAATTGCCTCGATCCTTCCGCTCTACTCACACGCAACTTACTCGACAGTAACAGAGGCAGGACGTTGGAGTCTCAGAACAAGAAACTTTATTCTCTTCTTCTGCTCTTGGGTTCTCATTCATTTTCGATACCGCGGAGCAATCCCTGGATCGAATTTTTGTAAGTGCAATGGCCGAGGATCTTGAGAGACAAGCTATTGAGGCCTTCAAGGAAGACGAATTCGAATAGGCCATCGATTTTTACACGCAGGCCATACGCCTTGACCCTTCCAATGCTGGGTTAGATAAAATATACGAGAGTAAAACAATACGGTGAGGCTACGCTCACTTCTTATCATTCAATGAAGACGGATTACATCTTTATATAGGAAAAGACTCTCCCGAGTCGGCTACATGCAAACCAAAGACAACTAGACTCTTAACTAAGAACTGACTCTTAACACGCCTACAACTGACTCTCACAACTGATGCTTATAACTGGCGCTTACAACTAGCGCTTTCTCCATTATTTCCAAGTGTAACTCCCCTTTCACTCAACTACCCAGGGTTACTATAAGACTACTTGGTAGATAACCCAGAATAGTTGTAGCGCACCTTGGCTACCGTGTAGGTGTTACTACGCGGAATAACACATTCTCATTCATAGTTAATCGCGTGCATTTACGTAATGAAATACATTTAAGCTCAGAGTACTCATAAGAGTCATTTTAACATAAATAATCCATGGCAAATACATTAATCCAAATGCACAGCAGAATGCATGATCATTTTAATACACAGAGATACAAAACATATTGATAAAATGTGATAAAACATAGTTAGACACTTATCTTGTAACAATGGTGGGATCCACCAACCAAGTGCAGGCCTTCCACGAACCACCCAGCCTTAGACCACACTGCTCATCAGTTCAGCAGTGGATCACCCCCGAGTTGGGACTAAGCTCCACCCCAAGGCAAGGAATCCTAGCTAGGCTGAGGTTACAGGGAAAACAACAATTAGAATCTGGAAGGATTCTTCCCAGGATGTCGTCTTACACCCACTACTACCAAACTCTCATTCCCCACATGCATGTTCCGCCAGGGAGTATACACCTTCACAAGCACAGTCCATCGGTGCTAACCTCCCTCTTTGGGTCTCGGCAACAGGCCGGATCAAGAAGTCTCAGAGCCTGAAGCTAGTGCTGGACACTCTCTGGAATAAACCCCTTCCAACAACATCCACCTCCCTCACTTAGAGAGAGATCACACACAGGCTCAATCACCACCTGCACTGGACAGCAATTCATGCGCAATCCATCTCTGCATGACCACCACAGTCAACCGGGAATACAGACTCAGACTTCTCAGAACACGCTCAACAATGGTAGCAAGGTCTCACGATGTTGATTTTCGGAATTGCCTGAGAAGCAATTTCCATAGGGAATTACACAGACTCTCTCCACCCCCGCAGAATGGTTGTTTCCCATCCGCCCTACCCAAGATAGACTCACGCTCTGGTGTCGGGAATGCGTGACAGACAATCCACGCAAGGGTCAACGTAGGTTCGGACGGTTCAGAGGATGTACGAGGGTTTTTCTGCAAGAGTTAGACCCCTTCCCTTCTGGCAGTCCATGAGTCCCATGGAGGAGGAACCCCCAACACGGCTCATCTCGGCCTTTTATTGCATGGCCAGGGTTAACACTTGTCACCCATGCGACTGCATACGTTCCTGCAACGTGCGTGCCTCCCACCATTTGGAAATCACATGTCCTTCCAAAAAGGACTTAGGTTAAAACATATAATGCACTTCTCTTTTGGAATAATATTAAAATATTATTCCCAAGGCTTAAGCCCCCTAGGCTCAACACTTAGCCCCTTTTCTGTAATACCCTGTTTCCCCCAACTTGTAAATATATATATATGGACTGGCCAAGAACTATGGCAAATTCATAAATATGATTATGTGATGTAAATGGACCTTGAGGAAGAGGTCAATGAATGTGAATAACATTCATAATTTATTGCAGGACTGTTGATGAGGGGATGTGCAGAAAAAGAGACCACGATGGCGGTGGAGGACACCGGAAAAGGTGGCGTTAACTTCCACCGAGAATTAAATACCATATTTGGACTCCACTGGCCCGGAGAACCAAAAGCGGCTCGCTGGCCCTGAAATTCAATGCCTCGCAGGCTGGTAGGCAGATGGCTTGAAATAGAAGGTATGATTTTCAACCATCTGGTGTCTGTTTTGATTGACCCTGGTTCAAATTTGAGTTATATATCCCCTAGAGTTGTTGATAAGTGTAAGCTACTGCCACAGAAGCAAACTAAACCATGGTTGGTACAGTTAGCCACTAGCACCAAAAGAAAGGTGGTAGAGGCCATACCCACCTGCCAATTAATGTTGGGTAAATTCCCCACCCAAGCAACCCTTAATGTATTACCCCTGGGATCATACGATCTGTTGATTGGTATGCACTGGCTGGCC
>ML830124.1:9216-41796 GCA_009831015.1 Picea engelmannii | reverse complement strand
TTGCATCCAATGGGCTTCTTATGTTTAGGCAATTCAGTCAATTCCCAAGTATTGTTTTTCATTATAGATTCATATTCTTCCTCCATTGCATTTCGCCATTCATCATGTTCATTAGCTTCATCAAAATTCATGGGTTCTATAACCCTTGAAATGCTACTCGTTAGGGCATAGTCTTTATACCTTTCAAGAAGTCGAATCTGTCTTGAAGATCTTCTCAACTGATTATCTTCCTCCCCACTTTGTGAAGATCTGTCTTCACCTGTAGGTGAACTGTGACTGTTGGAATTGTCCATATCACTGAATCCTTCTTGTTATAATAATAAATAAATATATTATATTATATATTATATTATATTTATTATTATATATAAATATTATATAATTTTTTTGTAATNTTTTTCCCCTGGAAACCCAAAAAAAATATTTTTTTTATATTATTTATACTAAAATAAATTTTAGTATAAATTATTTTTTTTATATTGTTGCGTACGAAGGGATGGTTGGTATGGTTTTAGTAAAAAAAAAAAAATCTTCTAAAACTTATAAGCAAACCACTCAAGTAGAAACAAACTTTGTAATACCCTTGGGCCGAACCTCAATTGTAAATGTACATATACTATATAGGCTAGTGAGCCAGGATATTTGGGCTAGAGTGTCATTGTATATATATTGTGACTCCCAGGCCAAACAGAGTTCCTGCAGTGCAAATCCCTGCTGCCATGATCTCTGCAATGGTCAGATGTTTTCCTTTACCGATTGCCACTGCAGCAATGGCCTTTATGGACTGAACCAACATGGGAAATCCGAAAAACAGGCCTGTGATGATGTTGTAGACCCCTGTGAATGTCAATGTGGTGCCCAAATCAAGTCCATTTACCAATGTGAGAACAATTACGATGGGAATGAGCGTAACCAAGTCCCCCAATGATCCATTCACATCTGGCAATATTGCTTTACAATGCAGATAGCTCTTGAAAATTACCCAGGATCTTCGGTAACTTGGCTCTGTGAATTCTGACGGGTGCTCGCCGTTATTTTTGACAAAGATTTCTCTATATCGACCACTTTCTTGAAAATTTGTATCAAAACCCAATGGATTTTGCTGGATTTCTAGTGGCATATCTACAAAACTCGTTCAGCAACCAATATCAAGAATACAGATGCTCACACGGGAAGCCTTCAAGGAAATAAAAATACCATATGATAGAAGATTTTATTTTTTGCACTAGAATTTTGGGGGCTCACACATTGCCCAGTGAAAGGGTATCTCGCAGAGGTTAAAATAAAAACTTTTCCTGACGCGGACTGGAACTCGCGACCTCGATCTAGGTCAGAGAATGGAATCGACACTCACGGATCCGACCCCAGGCCTTTGAATCTGGGGACGCTGATGGTGCTAGAGACGAACTTGGTTGTTTCTGAGGCGCAGGCGTTTTCACCTTTTGGACATAGCGGGTTTTATTTGTTCTTCTTGGGCTATTGCTCTGCTCGGTTCCGCTTTCTTTGTCCCTGCAATTACAGGAAATGAATTCATAAAATGTGTTATTAGTTCAATGACACTAAAATTAACTATGTCAATTAGTGGTTAATTACACTAACCAAGAATCGTAGTCTCCGACGCAGCGAGCAACACTAGGCTGCCTGAGTTGTTCTCAGCTAGGCCCTTACCTGTTAACCATCATAATACTAGATGGATCGGCCTCTTCCCGCCCAAAGAAATTACAAAACACCTCATCTTCCGGCCTCTCCAGCAAAGGAAGCCAAATCAGCCTGGACTGTACCGAAAAGTTTAAACTTGTTCTGCAAAACTTGAACGATTTAAGTAATCATTCAAACAGCGGATCAACAATTACCCAACCTTCCCCTTTAGACACAATCGCCCAACCTTCCCCTTTAGAGAAACATTTAGACTACTCGCTAAAACTCCTACCAATTTTAGCTAAATCGATAACAAAACTATCGATAAGGTTCCATAAAATTGATTCAGAATGGTTTCATGAAGTACTCTTTATCACCAAGTTACCAAATGCTCATGTGAGATTTTCAACAAATCGGCCATGCATGTTATCACACAATATGTACTTGCCCAAAGCCCACGACAAATGAGGAAGATTGGCGTAATAAACAAGATGTTTTATCATTGTCACTTCAATAGGAAATCCCCACTTTTTAGGGATGGATGAAGTCCAACCCAAGGAGGCATCCTCACTTTTTAGGGATGAATAGAATTCCAACCCAAGGGAGGCATCCCTAGTGACCTAAAGGGTTGGGTGAGCTAAAGATAAGGATAAAGGTACCCCCTCTCACTGGTCACTCTAATTAAAGATGTCACAAGGTTTATGTCAAGAAAGATGAAGCAATTGAAAGTGATGAAGTGTACATACCCAAAACAAGACAATAGAGCATATATATGGCAGTTTCAAGTACAAAAATGATAGTAAAGCTTCAAGAGACAGTAAACCAAGTGAAAATATGCTAGTTGATATAAAAATGCAGGAATGAACAAGTTTACAATAACAACTAATAAATTGTAACTGCTGCAATAAAAGCTCTTCATAATTGCTTGAAAACACAGTGAAAAGATAGCATTTACTGTGTAGAATGATAATCAAATGTCATAAGCAACTTCTGAAGTGTTTAGCTAGCATTCAAAGTCAATTATGCAGAAAATTTGCTACAATTAGATGGTTGTAGCAAACATTTATAACAATATCAAGAAAGTTAGCAATCTAGGCTAAATTAGTGTTAGATTTAGTTAGTAATAGCTTAAAAGAATATTGTTTGAGTGTGTTAGCAACAATTTTTGTCATAGGCACGAAGGTACCCAGGTCTGCAAGTTGCACGGGAAGCACCCAAGCGCAGAGCGGGAGAATCTCTTTTCGGGTTACAGGTCAAGCAAGCGGGCGAAGTTTTGTTGTCAGCAGCCGAGATCCACATATAAAGTTGATCGACGATCACCGGGATTTCGAGGCTGTCAAGTCTCCTAAGATTTAGCACAAGAGGTAGCACCCATAGTTCAAGACAGATCTGGGTCGTCCGATCCAGTTGGGACAGGTGGCAGCTAGTCGACATTGTGGGGATCGGTGTTTCGGGAGACGAGGGACCTCCCATTCATTGCAGCTGAAATTACCGATCGGCGAAATGTTGAGGCACCTTTGGAGCAAAGCCCACGGTCCTAGCGCCAGGTCACGTCAAGTGAGCCTGGGAACGAAAGCAGCCCCCTTTTTAAATAGCGAATGCTATCTCGGCCATTCATTTTAAGGACATGCGGCACACATCTGTGCCAGGTCGACATTCGAGAATTCGAGGGGTAAGCGCTCTTCGTCATTTCACATCTCGAAACCCCGAATCCTGAAGCGTCGAAAGTGTCCAGGATCAGGCCCATGGTTTTGGCGCCTGGTCATAAAGGAGAAAGCCTGAAGGAGGGGCGCTAATGTTTATCATTTGGCAAGATGGGCCCCAAAGCACCGAGAGTGATCTTAACCGTTCATCCTGGAAGAACACGTGGTGCACGATTAGGTTCTTCGGCTTTCCGCCCATCGCGATTTCGAAGCATAAGGAACAACCCTCTCATATCCCCGAAGCGCGAAGTATCGAAGACATCTCAGACCCGGGCCCACAGTGTTGCCGAGTCAGTTCAGAACCATTAGATCATTGGGGGGACGCGTGGCGACCGTTAGGCCCTCCTGGCATTTCGCCCATCGTGATTTTGAAGAGAGAAGACCTGCTCCTTCCTATCCACGAACCCCGAAATGCCGAAATCACTCTGAGAGATAGGCATAGGGTCAGGGCCCGTGGTCACTTGAGGGAGTAGAAAGGGATGTACAAAAGGGGTCAGAAGCGCCGAGTTGAATTTCAGAAGGGGAGCATTGTGTTCTCCAGATGCTGGTTCGACGTGTTCTAAATCCCGATACCTTCTTGAAACGAATGAAGAAGAGGGAGGGTGGTTGAAAACTCGCCTCATACATTAATTTCAAGGTATGGACATCCCGACTGGAAGCCTTCTCGAGATGGTCCTCTGTATTGGTTCTTTCTGTGGAAACCATGCCGAGTCCTTGACTCGATAGGGAAGCCTATGCACGCTAATTCAGCATTTAAGGGCTCAGCTACCCCCTGGCGCAAGCCATGCAGAATTAAGGCGGCGTATGATAGAGAAGTGCAGACCAGATTTGATTGAAGAGACTCCTCATCTCGGAAGTCTAGTAGGCCTCTGTTGGGCAAATGTTTAGGGTATATATGCTTAGTTTTGATATTTTTTGAGGGTATCGATGGTAGAGCGAAGCTCCCGAATGTAAAGTTTTAACAGACACTCTAGTTCTCTGGTAATGCATCTATATGTAAGATTTCTTGTTTAATGATAGACAGTCTTCTCACCCCATCTAGCTTTCATCTCATACTGAGAGAGTTCACGATCGACTGATTCGCGCAAATTATTGCAATTATGTTATGATAAAGGATTTATTTTTGGATTGTTGTATTCTCCGGTTTTCTGCGTTTGAATGTAAGAAGATCTTGCGTTTAGATGTCTTCTCCTATAGTCTTTTAGAAACCAGATGTTTACGACAGACCTTTGCAGTTCTCTTATGCAAGTCTTCCCCCTACTCACCCTTACTACAACTCATTTTCTGAAGTTTATCTAAGACCTCACTTGCCCATGCATGCCTAGCCTAGTTTCGGAGTTAGAACAACATCGTTTTGAGTCAACTTACATTCGATCACCTCCTTTTATAAACAAATCGTGACATAAACTAATGGGCGTCAGGCTCTGCTCCTGCTGCAATCCAGGAGTGACTTCTGACGCTAACATTTCTGGCGCCGTTGTCGGGGACGAAGTTGAAAATTTTCCCCGAGATTGAACGACATCAAGCCTCTGATTCCGAAGGTGCATCAGGCATCAGAGCCTTTGCAGATTGCTACTGTGCACCTGGTGACTCCATTATGACGACTCCACTGTGGTGAACCTGTCGTGATAATTGTGTCTTTCAGAGGCAGACACACGCGGTCTCATCCACAGCTGCCTTTGGCTACACATGAAGCTGACCCAGAGGTGGTTCTCAGAAAAGGAAAGGCTTCTGAAGAGGAAGCTTCCACCATCGAACCAGGTAATCTGCCATCTCCTTATGTAGGAACTCCATTTTCTCCTCCTCGGTTTCTTAACCGCCCTCCTTCTGAGGTTTCCCGTTTCCTGAATTTCGGTAGTGTTCCTACTGATTTTTCCCCTCCTGGTCTGGGATTGGAGGGAGAAGCCCTTGTCACTCCCCTCTCCTCTGAAGCTGTACTTTGGCGTAGACCCAGGACCGTTGAAGATTTCCCCACTCCTATCTTTATCACTCCTCCTCTTGTTACTGTTACCACTCCTGCACAAAGAGGAGCGTCTGCTGACTTGAGCACGTTAGCCTTCTCCTTAAATCCCCTTTTGTTTCCCATCCCACTTCGAGACTCATTCCCAGTAGCCCCTTCGCTAACTCCTTCTCCTCTGATTTCTCCTCCACCTAATATTCCTATGGTTGGTGTTAATCCCCCTCTAAATAGAATGGATTCCATAGTCGCTGCCAGATATGCTCCCTTAATCCTACCCCATCCTATGAATCCTCTCCCTGCTAGAGATTACTTGAAGTATATGCCCAAGTTCACTGGAGAAGGGGACATAACTGCAGAAGAGAACCTGGTTTCTTTCTACAGTTATGCAGACAACCTGAACATTGAAAATGATGATGTCTGGATGAGAGTCTTCTTCTAGAGCCTGGATGGTGAGGTGAGAAAATGGTTTAGAGGATTGGCCCCCAGATCTATTGCTGGGATCGAAGCTCTGGATAGTGCTTTCCTGAGGCAGTGGGGAGATAGGAAGGATTTCATGTATTACATGAAAAAGTTCGGGTCTTTGAAGAAGATGGAAGGAGAGTCTGTCTCTGACTTCTCCAAAAGATTCAATAAGATGTATAATAAAATTCCTGCCAAAATAAAACCCTCAGAAGCCTCGGCCAAGATTTCTTATGCTAGTGCGTTTGGCCCCGATTTTTGTCTTTTATTGAGAGAAAGAAGAGCCACCTCCTTAGCTCAAATGCAAGATGCGGCCATAGAGGTGGAATCCAATGTATTAGCAACTGATAGACTGAGGAACAAGGTGGATGCAAACAGAAGAAGGACAAGATCGAAAGCCTCAACTGCTGGCCCATCGGTGCCCCACCCTCAAGTGGATGAACTGACCAAGATGGTGAAGTCTCTGTCTGCAGAGATGGAGAGAATGAAGGTGGAGGAGAGGTAGGCATACAAGGGCCCTCAAAACGTCGAAAACAAAGGAGGTTTCAGGAGGCCAAACAATATTGCTTCCCCGACTGTGCAAAGAGAGAGGGGAAGAGACAGAGAAGACCAGAAAATTCAGGCCCCTTTTCAAAACAATTTTATGGCCAAGGAAGAAGAAGGGGAAACAGACGAGCTTGATCCTGAGATCCATTGCTTTGGAGACACTCCTCCTTTTCTACATCTCACTCAATCAGCATACGAGGAGTCTCTCATGGACAGTCAGCTAAATGAACTGAGCAAAGGAGACAAGACTAGTGGTAGCCAAGGCAGGTATGACCTGCGGTCTAAGAAAAAGACAGTAGCACCTGATGTTCCTGAGCAGTCCACTAGAACATAGAAACCCGCTAATGAAGTAGCAGATAGTCATAGAGGTAAGAAGCCCCGACCTCTCTCTCCCATAGTCCAGAGTCATGTTCCCAAAATAAGAGAAATTCCAAAGCTTACATCTTCTTTTAATTTCGAGCATGAAATTCAAAAGATCAGAATTCCTGTGCCCCTAACCAAATTGATTAAACATGAAGGGTTCAAGAAATGCTTCTCTGATCTCTTACAGCCTGAGGTCTCATGTCTTCCCACAGACTCCATCAATTTGCAAGATGAAAATCCTGCAGATATTCTAGGTCCTATGGTAGAAGACAGGAATGACTCATCCCCTCCTTTCTACACTTCCTTGAACATACATGACAAGGTACTACACAACTGCTTGATGGATTCGGGGGCTTCTCACAACCTCATGCCCAAAACTGTCATGGAAGAGTTGGGGTTAGAAGTCACCCGAGCCTATCATGACCTCTATTCTTTTGACTCTAGAAAATTTCAATGTCTAAGGGTTATCAAAGACCTGGTCGTGACCTTGTTTCAGTTGCCCATGAAAAGTGTGGTCATGGATATTGTAGTGGTTGATGTCCCCCCCAAGTTCGGTGTGTTGTTGTCAAGATCTTGGATAAAAAGACTGGGGGGAACTTTGCAGATGGACCTCACATATGCTACTATCCCAGTGTTCGGAGGAGAACATAGGAGGCTATATAGGGAAGCCCAGTTGGCCTATATAATCAGTGATGAAGCTAATCCCACCAACCATCCCATTTTTTCCTTGGACACCGATTTAGGTTCTAGTTTACTGCAACTCACTCATGCTCCCGAGCCTCCTCTTAGACTCAAGAAGAATCCCACCACTCCTCATGAATTTCCTCCCTCCATCACCCTCGTCTGGAAAATGTTTTTTGATGGAGCCTGTTCCAGGGAAGGGGCTGGGGCTGGGGTGTTTTTTGTGTCACCTTCTCAGGAAACCATATCTCTGTCATATAAGCTGGAATTTGAAACCACCAACAATGTGGCAGAGTATGAAGCTCTTGTTATGGGTATGAGGGCTGCGAAAGAAATGGGAATTAAAGAGATAGCAATATTTGGAGATGTTGAGTTGATTATCCAACAAGTTAGAAATGCCTATCGCGCTAATAATCCCCAGCTCAGAAATTACATAAATGAAGTGTGGGACCTGATTGATAATTTCTTCTTGGATTTTAACATTTCTTTCATCCCGAGGGGGGGAAAGTACTTCAGCTGATTCTTTAGCTGTCTCAGCTAGTTTGCTCAAAGTTCCTCTGCCGCCTACGGTAAAAAACGATGTTGAAATAAGATATGGGCCCTCTGTACCGGACAATGTCAAGCATTGGAAGGTATTCGAAGATGATCTGGAAATCGAAAAATTTCTCCAGTTTGTTGATGAATTTTCTGCGTTGCACATTGATCAGGATCCTAACCTGGAAGGTGACCCTCACCCTGAGGTGTTTTTAAATGAAATTGCTAATCACCAGATCATTCAACTGCCTAGCAATCACATCCCCAGGGGACTAGTCCCTTTAGAAAGACTGTTCGATGGGAACGATGTGGCAGTAAAGGGTAAGGTTTCAAATGAAGATGTTGATACAGCCGAATGCAACATTGGCACACAGGAGGAGCCTAGGTTTGTCAAATTATCAAGCAGCCTGACCAATGAATAGAGGACGGAATATACTAAATTATTGAAGGAATTCACTGATGTGTTTGCGTGGACCTACAAAGACCTCAAGAATTATGACAGATCTGTCATTGAGCACAAGATCCCACTGAAGGAGGGGGCTAAGCCATTCACACAAAATCTAAGATAGATAAATCCCATGTTGCTGCCTGTCATGGAGAAAGAAGTGAAGAAGTTGTTAGAGGCCCAGATCATCGTTCCCTTGAGATATTCCGAATGGGTGACCAATTTGGTTCCGATTAGGAAGAAAAGTGGAGAAATCAGGCTTTGTGTTGATTTTAGGAACCTGAACAGGAGCTCAAAGAAAGACAATTATCCCCTACCCAACATGGAACACATATTGTAGAGGGTAACCGGGGCATCTAGGATTTCCATGATCGATGGTTTTTCTGGATATAATCAGATATCGGTCATGCCTGAGGACATAGATAAAACAACCTTTACCACTCCTTGGGGCACATTCATGTATGCCAAAATGCCTTTTGGGTTGATGAATGCAGGAGCTACATTTCAGCGAGCCATGGACATAGCTTTTATCGGGGAGAAAGATCAGTTTGTGGTAATCTATCTAGATGACATCACAGTCTTCTCGAAGTCAGATAAAGAGCATTGTTTTCACCTGAGGAAAGTTTTCTTGAAGTGTCAAAGGTTTGGCCTTTCCCTAAACCCCAAGAAATATTTGTTTGCTATGGAGGAGGGGAAGCTATTAGGCCATATAGTATCAGCGGAAGGAGTGAGAACTGATCCCAGCAGAGTGGAGGCATTTCAAACCCTATCACTTCCCAGGTCTAAAAAAGAAGTCCAGGCCTTTTTAGGAAAGATCAACTTTCTGAGGAGATTCGTCTCGAATTTTGTTGAACTGGTGAAACACATCACAGCCATGCTCAGAAAGGGAAATGAAGTGAGATGAACCGCTGAACCCAGGGAATCTTTTGTCCAAATAAAAAGGGCATTAGCTGAGGCACCTGTGCTGATTAGTCCTGATTATTCCAAACCCTTCCTATTTTTTTATTTTGCTTCTTTCGATACGGTAGCAGCGGTGTTATTGCAGAAAAATGAGGAAGGGCGGGAGCAGCCCATTGCCTTCTTCAGCAAGGCATTAAGAGATGCAGAGATCAGGTATGAAATCATGGAGAAATAGGCCTATGCCTTTGTGAAATCTCTCAAAGCTTTCAGAGTCTATGTCTTGCACTCAAAGGTAACTGCATACGTTCCTTTGGCTTCTGAGAAGGACATCCTTGTACAACCCGATATAGATAGGAGAAGAGGCAGATGGATCACTAGAATCCTAGAATTTGACTTGGAGATAAAGCCCACCAAGTTAGTTAAGGGGCACGGTTTAGCCAAGCTCCTGGCTGAATCCAATTGTGAATCCTTGGGGGTTAGTTTCATCAATACTTGCTCAAGAACTCATCAAGCTAAGTTTCCCGACCAACGCTCTCAGGACGACTTATCATTGGCAGAATGTGCCTGGTATTGTGACATTTTGTACTTTCTACAGGAGTTGAAGCCCCCGGATGGAATGGGTAAAAGTAAGGCGAGAGCTTTAAAGCTCAAGGTGGTCAGATATTTCCTCATTGGGCAAGTCTTGTACTGGAGAGACCCTCTGGGGATGCTGCTGAGATGTTTGAACCCACCAGGAGCCCAGAAAGTTATGCTTGATTTCCATAGAGGCCTTTGCGGGGGGCATCATTTCTGGAAGACCACAGCTCACAAAATCCTCAGGGCTGGTTATTATTGGCCCACTTTATTCATTGATGTCAGCAGAGAAATCAGGGCCTGCATCAAGTGTCAAAAGTTCTCAGGCAAGCAGCAGCTTAGACCACTACCATTGAAGTCTGTAGCAGCTTCAACACCTTTTCAACAGTGGGGGCTAGACTTCATCGAGGAAATCCATCCTCCCTCAAGTGGCCAACAATGATGGATCCTGACTACAACAGATTATTTCACCAAGTGGATAGAAGCTACCCCCACCAGAAGTGCATCACACAAAGTAATTATCAGCTTTTTGGAGGATATCATAGCCAGATTTGGCTGTCCCAGCAGGATCGTCACTGATAATGTTGCTTCTTTCAAGTCTGAGCCTCCAATTAAGTTATGTGAGCAGTTCCAGATCTCGCTAATTCACTCCACCCCCTACTATCCCCAAGGCAATGGTTTAGCAAAGTCCTCCAACAAAATCCTGATAAGGATCATCAAAAGACTATTGGAGGACAACAAAAGGGCCTAGGATTCAAAGTTGAAATTTTCTCTATGGGTTGATCAAGTGATAATGAAGAAATACCTGGGCACCTCGCCTTTTAAGTTGGTCTATGAAGCAGAGGCGGTTTTTCCCACTCAGCTCGCCTTACCTGTGGTGAAGTTCTTTCAAGATTATGAAGGAGAGTCAGATCATATGATTAGAAGGATTCATCAGATAATGGAAGTAAAACAGATCAGGGAGCAGGTGAGGGACGCAACTCATAGTCATCAGCAAAGGGTCAAACAGGCTTTTGACAGGAAGGTCAAGAAGAAGGAGTTCGAGATCGGGGATTTGGTACTTAAGTGGGATGCACCCAGACGGGATAAGGGAAAACACAACAAGTTTGACGCCCTCTGGATCGGCCCCTTCAAAATCTCTGAGGTTCTCTCAAACAATACATACAGGTTGCAAGATTTGGAGGGTGAAGAGGTTTTCAACAGCCCAGTAAATGGGCATTTTCTGAAGAAATGTTTTTTTTGAGCCTTAGACGGCTCCTTTGTTTGTAAATATTGTCCTTTGGTTCTTTGGTCATTTTCTTTTTTGCATATTTTCGGCTTAGTAAATGACTCCATAGCCCAATAGCAAGGCACTGAAGCTACAGAACGAGTTCTTAGAGCATTACAGGGATGACTCTATCCCCCATGGAGCCTAATGTTAGCAACAATTTTTGTCATGGGCACGAAGGTACCCAGGTCTGCAGGTTGCACGGGAAGCACCCAAGCGCAGAGTGGGAGAATCTCTTTTCGGGTTACAGGTCAAGCAAGCGGGCGAAGTTTTGTGGTCAACAGTCGAGATCCACATATAAAGATGATCGACGGTCACCATGATTTCGAGGCTGTCAAGTCGCCTGAGATTTAGCACAAGAGGTAGCACCCATAGTTCAAGACAGATCCGGGTCGTCCAATCCAGTTGGGACAGGTGGCAGCCAGTCGACATTGTGGGGATCGGTGTTTCAGGAGACGAGGGACCTCCCATTCATTGCAGCTGAAATTGCCGATCGGTGAAGTGTCGAGGCACCTTTGGAGCCGAGCCCACGGTCCTAGCGCCAGGTCACGTCAAGAAAGCCTAGGAACGAAAGAAGCCCCCTTTTTAAATAGCGAATGCTATCTCAGCCATTCATCTTAAGGATACGCGGTGCACATCCGTGCCAGGTCGACATTCAGGAATTCGAGGGGTAAGCGCTCTTCATCATTTCACATCTCGAAACCCCGAATCCCGAAGTGACGAAAGTGCCCAGGATCGGGCCCATGGTTTTGGCACCTGGTCGTAAAGGAGTAGGCCTTAAAGAGGGGCGCTAATGTTTATCATTTGGCAAGATGGGCCCCGAAGCACCGAGAGTGATCTTAACCGTTCATCCTGGAAGAACACGTGGTGCGCGATTAGGTTCTTCTCCTTTTCACCCATCGTGATTTCGAAGCATAAGGAACAACCCTCTCATATCCCCAAAGCACAAAGTATCGAAGACGTCTAGAACCCGGGCCCACAGTATTGCCGAGTTAGTTCAGAACCATCAGATCAGTGGGGGGACGCGTGGTGACCGTTAGGCCCTCCCGGCATTTCGCCCATCGCGATTTTGAAGAGAGAAGACTTGCTCCTTCCTATCCACGAACCCCGAAACGTCGAAAGCACTCTGAGAGATAGGCGTAGGGTCAGGGCCCGTGGTCACTTGAGGGAGTAGAAAGGGCTGTACAAAAGGGGCCAGAAGTGCCAAGTTGAATTTCAGAAGGGGAGCATTGTGTTCTCCAGATGTCGGTTCGACGTGTTCTAAATCTCGATACCTGCTTGAAACGAATGAAGAAGAGGGAGGGTGGTTGAAACCTCGACTCACGCATTAATTGCAAGGTATGGACATTCCGGTTGGAAGCCTGCTCGAGATGGTCCTCTGTACTGGTTCTTTCCGTGGAAGCCATGCCGAGTCCTCGACTCGCTAGGGAAGCCTGTGCACGCTAATTTAGCATTTAAGGGCTCAGCTACCCCCTAGCGCGAGCCATGCAGAATTAAGGTGGCGTATGACAGAGAAGTGCAAACCAGATTTGATTGAAGATACTCCTCATCTCGGAAGTCTAGTAGGCCTCTGTTGGGCAAATGTTTAGGGTATATATACATAGTTTTGATATTTTTTGAGGGTATCGATGGTAGAGCAAATCTCCCGAATGTAAAGTTTTAACAGACACTCTAGTTCTCTGATAATGCATCTGTATGTAAGATTTCTTGTTTAATGATAGACAATCTTCTCACCCCATCTAGCTTTCATCTCATACTGAGAGAGTTCGTGATCGACTGATTCGCACGAATTATTGCAATTATGTTATGATAAAGGATTTATTGTTGCATTGTTGTATTCTCCGGTTTTCTGCGTTTGAATGTAAGAAGATCTTGCGTTTAGATGTTTTCTCCTACAGTCTGTTAGAAACCTGATGTTTACAACAGACCTTTGCAGTTCTCTTATAAAAGTCTTCTCCCTACTCACCCTTACTACAACTCACTATCTGAATTTTATCTAAGACCTCACTTGCCCATGCATGCCTGGCCTAGTTTCGGAGTTAGAACAACATCGTTTTGAGTCAACTTCCATTCGATCACCCCCTTTTATAAACAAATCGTGACATAAACTAATGGGCATCGGGCTCTGCTCCTGCTGCAATCCAGGAGTGACTTCTGATGCTAACAGAGTGTTTGATCAACCTTTCAATAAAAGAGAGACAAGAGACTAGTGTTTTAGGGTTTATGGAGTCAATTATATCAACACATTAACTTGGAGAGATAACAATGATTATACTTGTCTAAAAGATAACATGGTGGAAGCTTGAGAAGTAGTATTGTAAGTTCTCAAGCACCAAGCCTCAAAGAGAAGGTTCAACTAGGGTGTAGGCACTTCTAGGCCCTAGCAATTGTTGATGTATAAGTTTACTTAGGACGGGTTATCTTCTTGGTTGTTTGTGGACTCACACCATGTGCTTTTTTGACTTATCACCAGAGTAGGTGAATTATCGAACCATCTCTTTGTCTTATTACTCCAATGACTGAGTTATCCATTTACATCCATCAACGATGTCTCCTCTCAGCCTATTATAAATAGAGGAGCTCTTCGTTGTAATCATGCAAGTAGATCTGATAGATCAGTTTCTCATTTGTAGAAAGTTGTTGGCCCTTGCAGTTTTTCTTGAGCCTGTGATATTGTTTTTCTCAATATCTACATGTATCAGAGCAGCTCTGCAATACCCTTCTCATATTTTTACAAGAGATTTGCATGTTTTCAGATTTACAAGATCGTTGCTTGTTAGGGTTTGTAAAGCGATGGTTCTTTTTCCAACCAGTGGTTCTCTTCTAATCCTTCTTTCTTTGTTCAAAGCCCTTTATCTGCTCAATCCAACGCCCTTCTCTTTAATCCATCACCACCACATGATTATGGAGTTGTTCGCAACCTCATCTGTGATTATAGCCTAATTTCTTTGTTTATTGGCAGCAAAAAGGAACCTCATCCCAAATCGAAAGGCAACACCATGTTTTTAAACCAATTGACCGTTGTTGTTTTTTTCGTCCATTTGAAATCCGACAGTCTTATCTCGCGCAGGCACACAGTCTTACTACATGAGTCGCTCCTACCACTTTCTGATCGCCTTACTAAAAATTAAGTTGTTGGACAACAGAAGAACAAGTAGATTGCCCAACCTGGGTAGGGAAATTTTCGATGGGGGACAAAATAAGTTTAGTCTGTCAATCTGAAGGTCGTTCGATCACTTGGTTGGGCGCTATCCAAAAGTCTGAGAGGAAATCGAAGGTGCAACAAGCGACAGAATCGGGGTTGCATAAGCACCTCAGGTGGATCCGTCGAGGAGCGAGGGACGAGGTTGATGGTGTTTTTATCCAGATCGGGCGGCCCATGTCTTTGTTTGTTGTAAACTATCCACCAACACCCACACAATGTCGATGTTGTTATAGTTTCGGCGGGCCTCTATGCTAGGTGGCCTCACAAAATTGGGTGGAAACCTCAAAATCAAGGGCATTAAAGCTACAAGAGCATCACTCAGTGGATTCCAAACATCGAGGTTTTTATTCTCATTGAAAATTCCTCTGCTAATCTTAGCCTTATTGACACCAATGTTTAGAAGATAGTGTAAAGGAGGACATCATAATACCAGGCCACGATGGAGCTCGCCATCAAGCAGATGGGGTCGTTTTGAGGAAGATAGGAAGCCCTTGAATTCTCAAGCAAGAACCATGAGCTTTGTTGTTTGAACTCAATGCCCCTTTCGGGTTTTTTTATGGGTTAAAATAAAGCATCCTCCTCTTTGTACGCGTTTTTTTTGTAACCAAGCCACATCTTGTGGTACGTGTGAGCTGTTAAAAAACTCTTGAGCTCTTTGTTTAGAGCCTAGGGTTACATTTTTGGGGTTACATTTTTCTTTTGGATTGTACAACCAAGTCTTATTTTCTTTGTATTATCCATTGTAAATGGCGAAGTTAAGGATTGTTGAGCTCCTAACTCCCCATAACTATGATACATGGAAACTTAAGATGCGACAGTTGTTGCAATCAAAAGGGCTCTAGAAGATGTTAGTCGAGGCTCAACCTGTGTTCACCAAGTAAATCGAGAGGTTCGCCTATCAAAATAAACTTGACGACTCCATGGGCCTCATTGGTTTGCATGTGTCAGATAGCTTGTTGTTCCACATCGCTAATTGTAAAACTCCGAAAGCAAATTGGGACAAGTTGGCTTCCTTATTTTGAAAAGTCAACGAATTTCAAGCCCTACAATTGGAAGCAAAGTTATCATCACCAGTACCGGATGAACTTGCATCCATTGAAGACTATCTTACCAAATTCAAGTTACTGGTGGCACAACTAAAAAGGTGTGGAAAAACTAAATCAAATGAAGAGTGCATCTTCTTGATTTTATCCAAGCTAAAAGTTCATTATCAGGTATGTTCTTATGCATTTTATTCTACTATGGATGTACTGGGAAGTGAGTTTAAAATGTCTTCCTTTGAGCTTTTATGTGAACGTCTTACTAGAGAATAATCTAAGCTTACTCAATTAGATACTCTTTTTGGCTCTAAGGAAGAAGAAGTAAAATGACACCTATAGTTTTTGTGGCGGACTTGGGAATGTAGAATCTAAATGTTGGTTGAAACTTGAAGCTTTGAATGAAGCCACGAGGAAACATAAGATTCCAGTGCCCAAACCTTCTTCTACTAGTAAAGGACATGCTTTATCAGCTCAATCCTTGTATGCATCTTCAGATATCTCGATACTTGATTCTGGTGCTTCACACCACATGAATCATTCTCATGAGTTGTTGGCTTCTACATCTGACTGTAACATTTCACAGATTGCAGTTGGAGACTCTACACAACTGGATGTTTTTGGATTCGGCACAGTGCAGTTAGATAAAGGGTGTTGTAACGTCCCTCCTTTATCAACACAAAGGTAAGTGATTACTATGATGTAGTATGTAATTTTTTTTCTTTTTAACAAAGATATGTAACTAACTGTTACGACATCAATAAAGTGATGACCATTAAATTGTGATGACAACAACTAAATCTCAATCTAATTGTAATTAACATAGATTATAATTATCCACAATTTACCACGTATGCATCAACCAGTGAGAGTCAAGGATACAATAACATAAAGCAATTATCCTCTCCCCCCATCCTACACCTCCAAGGTTATGACTTTCAAGACACATAATCAATGCTCAAGTCCAAGATTCATCCAATCGATCTTGACCATTTAAGGTCTCGGGACTAGCAATCATTATGAGGAACATGAATATGTATATGCCCAAACCATTCCTAGTCTAAAATTCAAATGAAAATCAATAATAAATTAACTAAACGACTTCTCCATCTAAGCAAATGTATGGATAATTCGGTATATGAAAACTACTCGATGCAATGTTGATCCTAAAATTCTAACTAGTGTTGTGATTTAAAAACATACAATTTCATTGCATATTCCTTCAATAAGAAAGTGCATAATGTGCCTTTTAACTCTAACCTGAGGCATAGGTAAAGTGTTACAAAAATATCAAATAAATAAAAGTCTAATTATCATCTTAATCTAGAATAAAAATTTAGTTAGACAATGTTAGCGCATTTAAAACAGTGATTGTGCCATTACAATTTTGAACAAAAATAGCCTATTCTACTCATCACGAAGAAGGCAAACTTCTAGGTCTGAGAGATGACCTTCCTACATTACTTGGCAAACATCAAGGAAATGGTGGTAGATGGGACTACCTCGGGTATCCTGTACAATTTCTTGTCCAAAGTAATAATAACACTATGAGCCCTCGACTCATATACAACATGACATTTCCATAAATAAGGTTGGCCCAAAATAACATCACAAACTTCAAGGGGGTGACATCACGCAATACCTCATCTTTGAAAGGATTGATGTTGTAGGCCAGGCAACATTGTTAGCTAACGCAAATATCACTCCCTTAGCAGAGCCATCCGATAGTGTACAGTTGTGGGTGTGGTGTTGTCGGCAAAGTCAACAGTTTGATGACCTCTGCTGAGATGAGGTTCTTCTGGCTACCACTATCAATTATGAAGTGCAATGGAGTACCCTTCACCCACATCTGTGAACTAAAGAGGTGCTCACCTTCCTTTGGTTCATTAGGTCCTCCGAGCTAGACCTTGGTGGTAGCAATGATGACACTGGGTTCTGCATCAATGATCCATCTCCATTTTTCTAGTTTGGACTAAGACTAAGAGCCCACATCTGATTCATAGGCTTTCACCTCAGCCACCAATGACTGCTTTGAGTGACATTCAGTTGTGTTATGCCAGGGGATCTTATGGAACTAGCACCATTTCCTAGTGTCTTTCTTAGTCTTCCCATTATCCTTCTTTGTTTGCGGTTTAGAATGGTTGTCCTAAGGTTGCCCATCCTTTCTTTTCCCTTTGCTTTGCAGGTTGGGGATGAATTTTCCCTGCTTCTGTTGTGAGGGATTTGTAGACCCAAACTGTCATGTCTTTTTTTTAAGTTTCTGCTCAACTTTGACAGCATATCGATAGGCCGTGCCCAAGGATGAGATGTCTAGAAACTCCATTGATGTCTGCATGTATCTATGCAAACTGTCACGGTACTTGAGCACCAGATGTTGCTCAGAGTCTTTGATACCTACCTTAGTGTGAATCATTTTTTCATTGTTATGTGTCCCTGACGATGGGAGGAGTGTCCACTTGAAATGTTGGACAAAAAGAAATTCTTACACATTTCATTTCCAGAAAAATTCAATAGCATAATGACTAATTGTGAAAACCTACACACCAAAAAATCATATACAAGGTTAGGGTTAGTGCTCCAATGAGGAAAACCACCTTGATTTGGGGTTAGAAATCCTTGGAGATGGGAAAATACTTGAAAAATTACCACCAAAGTAAATTGAGATAAAAAGGTGAAAATGAAATAAGTTGTAAATCACTTGTATCTTCCTTAAGACACTTGTAAATTCACTCATAAGCCTAATTTCCTCCTAGATGAGTCAGTCAGGAGAAGGGGAAAGTGGTTGCACTTGATAACCACTTGAGAGTACTTTAAGAAGAGAAGACTTCCTTTTATAATGGGAGGGGGATAAAGGAAACTATGGTGATTTCGTCACCTGAATGAGCAAAAGAGAGACACTTGCAAGTTCAGTTGGGTTAGTTGAATGGAACAAAAATGAGTGCAAGAGTTAGACACATCAAGCACAAGAAATAAATAAACAACTAAGCTACTAACAATTAAAGAAACTAAATTAAAGTGCATAAGGGAAATAGAACAAAAGAAAAACTGACATTCATGCCACCAATGGATAGATTGTATTAGTGGGCAAACACCAAAGAGAAAGGGAGACTTATGGGTCCCCTCTTCCTCCAAGGGAGGGATCTTGAACCCCCAATGAGTGATTTCTTCTTACAAATGACAAACTAAAAGAAAATGGTGAAGAAATCCAAAGCTCATTCACTCAAGAGGTGATGTGAATAGCTCAATTAAATGATGCCAATATGCTCCAAGAAGGAAAGAGGATCCTTGTAGGAGAGTACGGGCAGCATAACAATACAAATATATTCTTGAAAATATGGCGCACCCGTGGCCTCTTTTTATAGAAAATCTTTGATGCATTATCCAACCAGTCTTTAGTGTGAACAAGGGGCCTTTTAGGGCACCCTTGGGTCCTTGATCAGCCCCCCATTCAAATTCAGCTTGGATTTGAGGGTCAAATCAAGTTGGGAGTTGGTCCATAAGTGGTTGAGGGACTGACAAGAACCATAAATGCGTCGTTCATGGAAGTGTGCGGTTGTGACTATAAACAGTCGCGCATTTCGAGCATGTGCACCGATTTTCTTGTATAAAGTCGCACATTTTGAGCATGTACGCGGGTTTGACTGATAAAATCATGCATTCTACGCATATGTGCATGCTTCCTTTGGTGAATTTGGTCACTTCAATTTTTGACCCAATTATATAGTTTGTGCCCTTTGGAAATGCATTTTTGAAGTTGTGGGTGAACTAGTAGGTGTTTGGAGATGATGGATTCCTGTAACCATTTGCAGATGAAATTTCAATGATAATAGATTCCCCCTGATGTGTGAGGTTAGGAGCATATGTATAGCCAAAATACGTCATTGTTTCTTCTATGGAGAGTACCATTGTAAGGAAGAGTGTTTGAGAGGAATTGAAAGAGAGACCCATTGGAGGGAGAGGGGAACCTGTGGGACCCAAACTGTTCTCTTGGTGTGAAAAAATAAAAATTGTATACAAACGAGGCGGGCATGCCCCATGCTCGTGTCATGTAACTCAAAATGTGTGAGACAGTAATTGAAGTTGTATGTTGATGTAGATAACTGCAGCGCCCTCCGGGGCGGTTTGATAGTGGCAAATGACAATTCTGATGGTGAACATACTCTGAAAAGAGGCGATGACACCTATAATAAGTGTCAATGATGTGTAGGAATTGATGGCCCAACAAATTTCATAGGTCTCCGACTAGTATAAAACAACTACAATAGTTGCAAAGTAAGACCCACTGTAACATGAGATTGTGTTGAAGTCGAATGTCATAGGGGTCAACGATAGCAGAGAGAAATGATGGTTCTCTCTATGTCCTCTAAGATGCCTCATTGTAAAGGGAATGAGAGTCAAGATATTGTCTCCCTTCTGGAACCTGTGCTGGTGTCGACAGAAAGGGAGACGCGACTCCAAGAAGCAAAAGGGCTTCATGAAATCCATTTGATGAGATCAGAAACTGCTAAGGAACATGAACGAAGTCAAGAGGGGGTGAGGCTCAAGACTTCCCTTGGTTGGGAATATATGTGAATTATGAGTGGAAGCAACCGTGAAACTGCATCTAGCGTCAGGGGGACAACTAAACATGGGTTTAAATTGTGCCAGAGGCGTGACAAAGTAGACAAACTAAGAGATTAGGGGTATATGGATTGTGGGATACTCGAGGTTTATGGACGATGTCAACAAGGGTTGGAGGTAAGGAATGCCCCAACCAAGGGCGATAGGGGTTGCTTTTCTAGGAAAATAAGGTCTCCAAGGGCGACAAAAAAAATCTATGTAAATGATGGAAACAAAGGCTTTTTACAATTACCAAATGAATAAAGAATAATTTGGGATGAGTGTACAGATACAAAAATGGGTGCTCAAGTGCAATATGGCTTGGCCTGTGAGGGCGCAAGTTGCGTGGAGAACGGGTGGAGGGTGGGGGGCCCTTGGCTGGGTTTCTGTATGAGGTAAATGAATGGAGGACAATTTGCAGATGGGAAAATTGATTGTGGATGAAATGGAGGGTTAATGATATTGCGGAGGCGTAGTCAAAGTTGAATCGTGATGAGATAACCTAGGAGTCCATTGGGAAAGCTAGCAACAATGAGGAGAAGGACTATGTGGCTGATTCTCAAAAATGCATAAGACTATCATGACTCCCATCCCTAGGGGGTGAAAGAAGCATGAGTGTCAAAGTGCTAAGGGGGACTATGAATGGGAAAACTCATGTGGGGAAGAGTGCTTCCGGGTGCCAGTACCGAAAGGCAGCGGTGGTGATAGTACTGCAAAGTTGGATGTGAGGATCCTATAGGAAAATGTCGGAGGGTGTGATTGGGAGATGCAATTGATATTCAGAGGGAATGATTACATGCCCGTGTCGATCATATACCTGAAGGGGATGCGCTAGTGTGTGATGACCAAGTACCTGCACACATGAAAACCGAATACCCGACGTGAACAATATATGAAGATAAATAACATATAACAGTTATTTGATAATTTTGAACATGAGCATGTGTACTTGGATGTGATGTGAAAAAAATTCTCCCCCGAGAAAAGGACTGTGTAAGTGGCCGAAAATGGTTCAGAAAATGGAACTTATGGGCTCATGTACCAAAAAATGAAAGTGGGGAAAAGGGCTTAGATATGGATGGTGGGCCCATAATGCCATCCTAGTTGCATTGAAACTATGGGCGATCGGGCGGTAGTTTGGTTGGAGGACATGGGCCTCCCCTTTGCTCGAGGACTAATGAAGAAATATAATGAATTACATTCACGGGATCATTGGTATGGAGTGCCAGAGGAAGCTCAAATAGATATGTGTGGTGTTCCACAACTAATGTGTTGTGGACGTATGGGATAGATGGGAAATGATGAGTGTAATGCCCATATTCTGCACATATGGCACAGGCGAAATTGGTTCACAGCCCTTTATTGCCTGTAGTAGATGATGTTGTGGTAGTACTAGGTGTGTTTGGTGAAATGACGAGTGAGGTGGTTTCTCAAGGGAGTTGGATCAGATTGCGTAACTCAGGGAGAGATGGACATCAATCAGTGGGGTGTCCCTCTCTCTCGCAGAGTGCGCAAGGAGGTTGAACTCTGGTAGGAAGTGGAGCAGTAGGCTCCTTCTTCTTCCGTCTTCCCCCAGCCATGGCGGTGGTGCTGGAGATTGAGGGTGAGGGTAGTGTGGCTGGAGTTAGTACTAGAATCTGCATCGGGATTCCCTCTAATTGGGGAGGGAGGGATGGTTGAGGAACCATTGCAGGTGGGTGTAGATACCATACCGGAATGGCGAGTGTCATGTTGGGAAGGGTGAGGGAAGCGGCTACCTGGAATACTTTGATGCCAGGTGGAGGGTAGAAAAAGGTAATTTGGGTAATGGGTAGGGGGGGGGGATTCATGATAAGTGGTGTGGTGGTGCTCTCAGGAAACTCCTGAGGTAGTATTTCTTCAACTAGTGGAACTTTGATATGGGGAGGGGACTCAGTGATAGGAGTCTTGTCTCCGATGTCTGTTCCTTTAGAGGAAACTACACACACTTGTGATGAAAAATATGGGTTTAGGAATGGTGGCGCTCCCTGATAAGTGCCCAACATGGATGGGTCTTGGAATAATCTAGGGCCAATGTTGAAAATTGGAAAATCATCCAAGCTAACACGGACAAGGGGGAGGATGTTATCGATGTTGGAATAATGGTTAGGCTCGTAATGTGTAAGTTGGTCGATGGTGATGATCTTCCCATTATGGGGGAACTTCATCGTACGAAACACAGAAGAGGCGATCGCCTTCATAGCATACATGTAGTTGTGTCCGAACAAGATATTGTAATCAAGTTGGGAATTGATAACTTCAATGTCAATGAGGATGGTTTTTCCCCCAAGTTCTATGGAGAAATTTTGACAAAGCCCTACGAAAGATGTTGGTTGACCATCGTAAGCTCGAAGCGTGATGGTAGAGGGTACTAGCTCAGGGGAGCCAATTTTTTTCCATACGTGTTTAGACATGATGTAGGTGGATGCACCTTCATCGATGATACACTGATAAATGGTGGTGTTCCAAATCTTAACTGGTATCTGGAAGGATACTTGGGTGCGAAGACATGGTTCTCCGCTATCTGAATAAAATGTGATCAGTTGCGTGTCAGCTGTGTCGACTGCCCCCAAGGAAAAAAGCAAGGATTTTCACTGCGATAGACAGGTTTGGAGGACCTCCAACACAGACATGGTTGCAGAAGATTGGGCTAAGTCATAAACCAGACTATAACTATGAGAAGCCCTAGCATGAGGGTTATGCTCATTCTGCCTTAAAGGCATATGTGGTATGCAGGGAATGGGTTCCGCGTTAGGACGTGGAATCATCAATGGTTGTCATGTTGTAGTTGGCAGTGTTTCTAAGTTGGTTGGGGTAGATTCGGGAGGCATACTGTATTGACGGTTGCGGGTTTGTAGAAGAATTTCTTCATTGGTGAGGAGGACACTGCGATCAACCAGATTCCCGAGTTGAATGACACCTAGGTTTGGATATTGCCCCATTTGTGGTGGGGCAAGGTTGATCATCTGTTGGTTTTTCATCACACCTTGGTATGGTATGGGGTTTTGAAAAACAGTCGGAGGCGGTGGTTGCAAATACTGTTGTGGGGCCTGCTGAGGGGCAGGTGGTGTTGGAGGGCCTTTTGAGTTCATGGATTCCCTCATCTGTTGGAGATCAGGAATTTGGGGGCAATGATGAGTATAATGTCCATACTCACCACATATAGCGCAAGGGAAGTTAGTTCGAAGATTGTTGTTCTTCCCTTGTCGTGGTTGATTGTTATTGATGCCCCCTTGGGGGTCTTGGTATTGGTTTCCCCCAGCGGGATGGTTGTGGGGTCATTCCTTCCTGGTCCTGGGTTGTCATTGTTTCAGTTTTTTCCTTTCTTCTTATGAGTCGGATTGGCCGTATTCAACTATTCAAATGTATGAACCTGTTGAATGGGAAAGGGCTAGACAAAGTTGACGTTGGCATGTGGTTGTTACAATGGAGGATTAACCGGCTGGGGAGGACCAAGAAATGGGAAATATGGATTGTTTTGTGGATAGGATCCATATGGATTATAGGAAGTAGAGGTACTTCCACTAGTTCTAGGGTTATATCCAGGGGTTGTGGGTGGACCCATACTGGATTGAGAGACCGGATACAGCATGGGTA
This sequence comes from Picea engelmannii, assembly GCA_009831015.1. Classification (NCBI taxonomy): domain Eukaryota; kingdom Viridiplantae; phylum Streptophyta; class Pinopsida; order Pinales; family Pinaceae; genus Picea; species Picea engelmannii. The sequence goes on along the minus strand of ML830124.1, from coordinate 18,271 downwards.
CCGGTGGGGGTGCCCCTAATGATTGAGGGAGAACAATAGGATATGAATGTTGGTAAGGGGGAGGAGGGTAATAAGGAGGTCCTCCGTACATCAATGGGTATTGGGGTGTACCGTACATAGGTGGTGGTTGGGTGTACGGATTGTGGTGTGTTGTGGTACCAATCAATCCATCTGTTGAGTGAGACGTCCCAGGTTTGTCCTGGCCGAATGGTACGGGTCTCGGGGCATCAGGTAGTACTACGTATAAGTATCCTGACTGTGCATAAATGAGGTTATATTGTTGAGCCTTGTTGATGGCTTCCTCTTCCATTTGGGGGAAGTTGGAGGCCACATCTTTGGCAAGGAGGGAGACGAGTGATCTGAGAAACCAATCAAGGCATTATTGTTTGGTGGTTTCTTCTTTGCATAAACTACGTCACCAACACCATTCATGAATGTGGTCAGCGATATGTGTGGCTGAGATTTATTTAAACTCTGAGAGTAGTTCGAGACCATTGTCATGACGAATTGGTGAAAGAAGGTAAAAAACGCTTTGGCCAAGGATTCAAAAGTCGCATGGGACCCTGATTTTTCGTCTACATACCACTTGGTTGATGGGTCTGTGAGTGTGCGTTGAAATAACCTTAATCAGACAGAGTCGTCCATGATGTTGTTTGAAGAGAACCATAAATGGAAAGTCATGACGTGGTTGGCAGGATCATCTCCTGCCTTGCCTTCAAACTTGGGAATGTCTTAAGGTAGTTTGGTAGGCATTGCAGGCCATGTGGGGTCGTGCAATATAGGATCGTTTGTGAGCTTACTCAGATTCAGTATGTTGAGGGAAGCCAAGTATGCCATCTATAGTGGCATTGGAGGATTAGTTCCTACCATAGTGTGAGTGGTTTGTGTACCTGACCCTTGAGGGGGGTTAGGTGGGGTTGTACTTCCCCTTTGGGAAGAAGTTTGCCCCCTACTTCCTTGTAAAGGAGAGCTAGTGAATGGTTGACCTTAGGAAGTGGACCCAAGTAAAGTGGAACCAAGCAATATTGATCCCAATATAGTAGCACTCACAGGGGTATGAGAGGGTTGAGCCGATGAGTAGGCAAGACTAGGAACACCTCCTAGAAGAGGAGGGAGGTTCTGCAAGCATCTGGAATGATGGGGATTTTGTGGGTCCCCTATGATGTTCGACTAGCAAAGTGAATGTGTGCGAATGGTGATGAGAGAAAAAAAATGAACAAGAGTCTTTGTGTAATTTTTTACCTTCACAATGTATCTCACAATCGTATGTAATCACAAGGGCATCATACATAAATCAATTGAAAATAAGCATACATGTGGGTGGGTGGGTGGATTTTGTCCGCATGGGAGAACAAAGAAAACAAATGCTCATGTCCTAAAAAAGCATAACGTCCTTCCTCTCAAATAGCACGGGACCTTCCAATAGCACTCAACAGTGGGGTTTGAAGCCACCGGAAGAGGAACTAGTGAAGGATGAAATAATCAGTTATAATGAGGGGTAGAGGGTGCTTATCCCGAAGGAGCTGGAAATATTTCCCAATAGTCACACAAAATCTGATCAAGGTGCAAGTGCAGCCCACAATTTCCACCTGGGTAGATGTCCTAAAATTTGGCCACTAGATACCTCGGTCAAAGTGCGACATTTATATTTTCGGCCTCAAAAATGGGTCACGGACTGGATCCCTTCCAAGAGGTGGGTACCTCAAGGGGGGACACACAGAACAACTGGACCTCGGCCTTCAACCCTTCACGGGTATCTCCCTGCCTTATGGTGTAGGAACACTTGACCTTGAGGATTTTAAAGTTCCCTATTTGTCAACTTCTAATGTTTGAAGATGTGAGAACCCGATAACGAGGAGTTATTTGGATGCCTATCCCCGAGATCCTACCTAGACTAAAAAATTCTTTTGGCACCTCCTGTGGAGGAAAACTTAGTGAGTTTTTAGAAAATTTTAGAAGTGGTTGTTTGAGAGATTGGGGGTGTGAACCAATCTCATTTAAATTAAGTGGGAGTGGATAGTTCCTTCAAGAAAATGGTGGGGCGTTTCAGAATCCCTTTGGAGGAAACTTACTTCAACCTCCACAATTTGAGATGAAACTATGTGAGTGAGTAGTGACTTTGTGTGTGAGCAAGTGATAATATGTGCCCAATTTTTTTAATAAGTTAGGTGTCACCTTGCAGCATGTGGACTTCGTGTGGTCCTTACAAGTCTTGATTACCTATCTTACTAGATGACATTGGTACAACCTTGCGGAATTTTAAAGTCCCTAGAGAACTAGCATGTGGACATGTGGGTCCTTACCAATCCTTTAAACTCCCTAATGTGATTTAATCTAATAAAGCTTCAAAAGACTATCCTAGATTGTGGACATGTGGGCATGTAGGGGCCCGTTACAATAATCTTTAAAATCCCCTAGTGATGTAAACTAAGAAAGTAGCTTCAAACTGTCCTATCTTTGCAACATGTGGGCATGTATGGGCCCTTACAAATTTAAGATGTTTAAAAAAGAAACTAAGAGGGGGCCCTAGGGGGGCTTTGTCCTCTCCTAAAGATTTTATTTTTGAAGGGAGATGAAATTTTCCCTCAATTGTTTTTATGATTCTCAAGATCGCTCTATGGTGCGAGAGAAGAGCATACTCAATGTTTCATACAAAAAACATATTTCAAAAATATGAGATCCCTCTCATAATTTTCGACCATTGCATGCATTAGTTATCGATCTTCATTATTGGCTTACACACATTGCCATATCCAAGACATACCTACCTGCAATTATATCCTTCCTGAAAGATCTGTTATTCAACTAATCAATAGTGAGCATTTATGCATATAATCTTCCACTACAACATTCACAACAACACATGAATTAATCTTATAATTATGACACAACAATAATTTTTTATTACTTTCAAATGTAAGCATATTAAAGGAAATGAAACAACATTCACTCTATATATGCATCACTAGCACAAACAAGCCTTCACACAGTGCAATCAAATATTGGTGCCAATAGTCATGGATACATAATCACAATTTTTGCATCATCGTAGTCTAATCATGCACATTTACACCTTCTTCGTATTCACCACACTAACTCTTTGCACAACAATGAATACCATATTATACCAACACCATATTCCATATTCATCCATCTTTCTATATATATATATCATCTTCACATCTTCCATGCACCTATACTTGCACCGCTATTGCCATCACCATATATCCCATGCCATACAATCCACTTGAAAAAATATCTAAACTCTTCAACACACCTATACACCTTCCTCTTTAGTCACAACACAAGGAATGTACCCTCCCTTCACTACTCAATAGTCCCTATAGAGTACTAAAATACCTCTCCTTTCATTGTTTAATGGTCGTCAAGAAACCCTTCCATGTCTTAACCAACTCAACATAACATTTTTTTATATGAATACAATAAAAGATTATAATAACCTTTACATATCCAAGGCTTCTTTATTTTACCATACCCCTACTTGAGTATAAATCACATAAATGATTTCGAATGTCATTATAAACATATCATTTAAGATATCAAATCATGATGGATCCAGTTCCCTTTAGCACACTTTCAATATTGGCATGACCAATTCATAAATATATGGTTACCATCAACACTCAGATGTTACTTGATCAGTTGGTGCCTACTAGGAGCTCGCATGACCCCTTCATCAACCTCATGAAAAGCATCTCTTGTGTCCTCTTTCTTTCCTCATGAGGTTGACTATCGTAGGAAAATGGATCATCCACATCTTCAATTATTCCTGGTTACACAACAAACAACAACCACATTAAACATCATGCCATACTCATTGCATACATAACAACATGTCATATTTAACCAATATGCATTATCACATATATGCTCAAGCTTATTTAAAGGCTGATTCTATCACATATTATCCATCAATGTATTCCCTAATGCATACATATTCTAGTTATTTTACATTTCAACAACAATCATATGCCTTATTCATTTATACATAGAAATATTCTCAATCTAAAAAAATATAATACAACAAGAGAAAAATTTAAGGAATTCTCCCTTTCAATTCCTCTACATAGAATGGAACTCCATAGCAAAGTGGATCGACTTGATGGACTCACTTCCATTCACACAACATATCATTAGCTATGATATTCTCACCCAAGTGGCAATATTTAGTTCATTCACATAAAACTATACTTGCTACTTCAAAAACATGCAACTCTACTCTACAAATAAAAGAGAGTTTAGGATGAGAAAAGATTCCTCATTTCCATATCTACCTTGCTAGCCACATGCATCGTTTACTAATGCAACCAATTATGTCATCTTCTAGCTCTTTTGATGCCTTATCCAAATCTGTCTCTTATTATTCCACACAAGATAGTTCTATACAATGGGGTGTCCCATTCCCTTAAGAGCAATTCCTTTCATTCATAACATCTTTCTCTTCCTTTCCAAGGCATTCCAACCTAGAGCCTGACATGTTCCTTTATCATCTACTACCTCTTAAGAAAAGTGAAGTTCATTAGTGCTTCACATTCTTTATACATAAGTTTAGGTTCATATCTTGCAACTTTTCTATTCGCACACATAACTTATCCAATAAGATGGTTCACCCATCTCACACATGAGATATGTGTCATCTTTCCCTCTTAGCAATTTTCCTCTACCATCCAAGCTCTCCATGGCTCTTTTGTAGGCAATCATTACGTCCATCATGTTGTGCAACCTTCATTACTTGGTTGTGTTTCCCTATCCCAAGGGATCAAGGACTTGTATCCTTCTTTTATGCTCAAATATATCATCCTCTATAGGCTAGTATCTCTCATACCTCTACTAGCCATTCTCTTGTTGTACATAGTTACAATCATATCAATCAAGAGCATCATAGCTCTTCTCTTCAACTTATATTATAGTCATTGATTGTAGTAATGCCTTACACACATCCTTTCTACAATCCTTCTTTGACTCTAAATGCTGGCAGATTCACCTTTGCGGCGTATGTTACTTTCGTTTTATGGTCTATGGCTGGACGTCACCGTCGACATCAAAAAGTAAGGACTCGATTGCAATTGCAGATTTGGATGTCGAATTTGTAATCGATATAAGGCATACCTCAGATTAAAATGGTCTTAATACCTATAGACCTATATATATATATATATATATTATCTTCACATCCTATAGATATTACACATCTTCCGTGCACCTATACTTGCACCGCTATCGCCATCACCATAGATCCCATGTCATACAATCCACTTGAAAAAATCTCTAAACTCTTCAACGCACCTAGACACCTTCCTCTTTAGTCACAATACAAGGAATGTACCCTCCATTCACTACTCAATAGTCCCTATAGAGTACTAAAAGACCTCTGCTTTCATTGCTTAATGGTCGTCAAGAAACCCTTCCATGTCTTAACCAACTCAACATGACATCTTTTTATATGAATACAATAAAATATTATAATATCCTTTACATATACAAGGCTTCTTTCTTTTACCATACCCCTAATTAAGTATAAATCACATAAATTCTTTTGAATGTCATTATAAACATATCATTTAAGATATCAAATCATGATGGATCCAATTCGATTTAGTACACTTGCAATATTGGCATTACCTATTCATAAATATATGGTTACCATCAACATCTCAGATGTTACTTGATTAGTTGGTGCCTACTAGGAGCTCACATGATCCCTTCATCAACCTCATGAGAAGCATCTTGTGTGTCTTCTTTCTTTCCTCATGAGGTTGACTATCATAGGAAAATGCATCATCCACATCTTAAATTATTCTTGGTTAGACAACAAACAACAACCACATTAAACATCATGCCATACTCATTGTATACGTAACAACATATAATATTTAACCAATATGCATTATCACATATATGCTCAAGATTATTTAAAGGCTCATTCTATCACATATTATCCATCAATGTATTCCCTAATGCATACATATTCGAGTTATTTTACTCTTTTACATTTCAACAATATTCATATGCCTTATTCATTTATACATAGCAATATTCTCAATCTAAAAAAATATAGTACAACAAGAGAAAAATTTAAGGAATTCTCCCTTTCAATTCCTCTACATAGAATGGAACTCCATAGAAAAGTGGATTGACTGGATGGACTCACTTCCATTGACACAACAGATCATTAGCTATGATATTCTCACTCAAGTGGCAATATTTATTTCATTCACATAAAACTATACTTGCTACTTTAAAAACATGCAACTCTACTCTACAAATAAAAGAGAGTTTAGGATGAGAAAATATTCCTCATTTCCATATCTACCCTGCTAGCCACATGCATCGTTTACTAATGCAACCAATTATGGCATCTTCCAGCTCATTTGATGCCCTATCCAAATCTGTCCCTTATTATTTCTCACAAGATAGTTCTATACAATGGGGTGTCCCATTCCCTTAAGAGAAATTCCTTTCATTCATAACATCTTTCTCTTCCTTTCCAATGCATTCCAACCTCAAGCATGACTTGTTCCTTTATCATCTACTGCCTCTTAAGAAAAGTGAAGTTCATTAGTTCTCCACATTCTTTATACATAAGTTTTGGTTCATATCTTGCAACTTTTCTATGCGCGCACATAACTTATCCAATAAGATGGTTCACCCATCTCACACATGAGATATGTGTCATCTTTCCCTCTTAGAAAATTTCCTCTACCATCCAACCTCTCCACGGCTCTTTTGTAGGGAATCATTATGTCCATCATGTTGTGCAACCTTCATTACTTGGTTGCCTTTCCCTATCCCAAGGGATTAAGGACTTGTATCCTTCTTTTATGCTCAAATATATCATCCTCTATAGGCTAGTATCTCTCATACCTCTACTAGCCATTCTCTTGTTGTACATAGTTACAAGCATATCAATCAAGAGCATCATAGCTCTTCTCTTCAACTTATATTATAGTCATTGAGTGTAGTAATGCCTTACACGGATCCTTTCTACAATCCTTCTTTGATGGTATTATTCCACAATACCAAGAGAATTCACAACTCTCTCTTTCCCTACAAAGAATGTATACACTTTGTGAATAATACATAATTCATTAAATGCACTTTTCATAGAAGTGAACCAACAAACTCGACTCCTTTTCATTTCGACAATTATGAAATTCTAGATTGCATGTAGACAATTCCTTTGTCATTTGATGCTCAGAGGCTCTATTCTTCAATTTATATTTTACCCACTCTTAGAGTAGAAACATGACTCCCATAAACTCACATGGTCATAACTTGCAACTTTTCCATACCTTGCCCAAATTTCCTCTCGAGCCCTAGAAAATCATGCAACTATATCACAAATCTATCCATTTTTAGGAGTATATTTATGAACCTTATGAGCTCATCTTTACCTTTATAATCTACCCAAAGCATTAATACAAAACCTCCTGGAGGTTTTTTTTCAAAAAGTTGTAAACCAACAGCAATTTGTTTCTCACTACTCAAGTCTTTCTTGCTTATAACTACAACGTGAGCTCCAATTTCCTAGCTCATAAACGTCTAGTGTTGTAGCTAGCTCTTGACACACACTTTCATTTACATTTTTTTCCCATAATAGTTGCAATGTAGTAACACGAGCTTCGATACCACTTTGCAATGTACCGAGTCCCCCCGCTATCGTTATTGAGGAAGAGGGGCACATTTTTTTATCTTTTCCTTTGAATTTAACCCATCCAGACTCTAGTATCCCCTTCTCTATTGAACAATCCCTCGGGAGGCCCATCTTACCAAGATTCAATATTTCTTCAAAGCTTCATCAAACATGCTTAAAATACATTACCTTATCTCACTCAAAAAAATCATTAATATTTATTCGCTACATCTGAACAATCCATCAGTCACTTTCAACACATGCACACATCTAGGCTATTGGGCCTCTTTCGAGTAACCCATCAGGAAATTTTGAAATATTTCATCGAGCCCTTCTTTAAGATGTGTTTGAGGCATGAGGAAAGGCCATTGGCATTATTCAAATGATCTCATCATCTTTGAATGATCTCCCTAGTGGCAAAGGCATCGAGCTCTTTTGAAAGATGGCCATCGAGCACCACTTTCTAAAGATCCACCCGAAAAATCATCATGCCTCTTCAAAAGAATATATTTCAAATGCTCCCAATAAGCCATTGAGCCAACTTAAAAAAACATCGTTCAAGTTTCCCTAATAAACCATTGGGATACTTTAAAAGAACAACACTCAACAACCCCTAATAGGTCATCAGGATTCCTCGAAAGAACATCTTTCAAAATGCTCTAATAGACCATTGAGACTCTTTAAAAGAACAATTTTTGAAAGGAACCAATGAGCTATTGGGCCTCCTCAAAGGAACATCTTTTGAAAGGCCTTGATGAATCATCAAGCCTCTTAGAAAGAACATTTTTCAAAAATCCCTTATGAACCATCGGGCCTCTTCAAAAGATTACACCCATCCTTTCAAGAAAAGAGACAATCAAAAGTTATCTTGAAAATAACATAGTTATGTACATGATGAAAATCCTCCAAGGTTCTCTTAATATCCTATCTTGCCCAACTACAGTCGTTGCGTTCTACTTTCTTGGACCAACAAACAGTTTTGTGTTCCCTCGGCTTTATGCAAATTCATTTGACGTCACATTGGAATTGCTCAAAAGTTTTTGAAGTACGTGTTAAGAACCAAATATCAATATAGCATAGAAAAACCTCAGAAAAAGTACTCAACGCCTTGAAAAAGAGATAATTTCATATAATAAGCCTCTTCGAGGGGGTAACCTCCTTTTACCTCACTTAAATGTTCAAGTACAAGACTATTCAAAATGAAAATGTCTCCTTGGTATATAGAGGAGACTAGGAGGTATAATTACAACTAATGGCATAAATCCGACATAAATAAAATAACATTACTAATATAATATGCCCCAATTAAGGGGTAATGAGCCAATATTAGGGCTTAACATGCCCCTCCCCTTGAGACAAGTGTTGTCTGCAATGCTTGAGTAACTCTGGATGCTTCTGTAT
>ML830123.1:22252-47829 GCA_009831015.1 Picea engelmannii | reverse complement strand
CTATCTTCCACAGGGTGTATCTAGAAATGTAAGATGAACCAGAAGATGAAATTTTTACCACATATACCTTACTATTTTTTGTGAATATCCTCCTTAGTTCAGGGTCTGAAATGTTACAGAAACGTTTTTATAGAGAAAATTCTGCAATGACTCAGTTTAGGATGATTCCAAAACCCTATCTTTCATAGGATGTATCTCCAAAATTATAAGGCCTTAGGAGCTGAAAGTTTAAAACAACGTACCTTGATCTGTATACTAGATATCCTCTGAACCGTTTCTTTTGAAACATTGTAGAAAAAAAGTTATAGCAAAAATTCCAAGGTGTCTCAGATGTAGCAATGAAACCCCAAGACCTTGAGCTCTAATACCATATGTTAAGAACCAAATATCAATATAGCATAGAAAAAACTTAGAATAAGTACTCAAAGCCTTGAAAAAGAGACAATTTCAGATAATAATCCTCTTCGAGGGGGCAACCTCCTTTTACCCCACATACATGTTCAAGTACAAGATGATTCCAAATGAAAATGTCTCCTTCGTATATATAGGAGACTAGGAGGTATAATTACAACTAATGGAATAAAACTGACATAAATAAAATAACATTACTAATGTAATATGCCTCAATTAAGGGGTATTGAGACAATATTAGGGCTTAATAGGTATCCACAAAGGTTACTTGCATGGATTATTCTACAGGTACCCTGGGTTAGATAAGGGTCAGACAACACACATCCTTTATGGAGGATTACCTCTCTGAGGGGATCTCACCGATTAGTTATTAATCCCACAAGGGTCCTTATAATTGATTCTGATACCTATGATATTTGACAAGTATTCTTAGGCCCCTCTTGGGCGAGGCATACCTACTTTAGGGAGGGTGGCCTCTTTCAACCACTTTATCCTATTTGTGTGAATATTGGCCTTTTGTTTATTTTGGTGTGCTCTTTGATTGTTAGTTGGCCTTAAGATTTGTTTTTATATCTTAAGTATTGAGTCATCATGGAGCAAGAACAAATTCCCCGCAGGTCTCACCATTTGTTGAAGTTACCACTACATATTGAGTCTTTTCCTTCTAAAAGGTGTAAAGTTATCAAACGTGGTACACACACCTCCACCTAAAAGAATTGTGATGATACAAGTATGAGTATTGAGTTGATTCATAAATATACTGGGATTCCTTCAACTCTCATACCTACTATAGTTAATGGTACTTGATGCAGGAGCATCTCTCCACGTCAGCCAACCAGCCAGCCAGCCACGTCAGTGCATGCATTCAAGGATGAAGAGAGGCGCAACCCTCATCTTCAGTTTTGAATTTGAATGTAATTAATGTTGTAGGTTGTTGAGCCATGGAGTCGTGCCTTTGTGAAGGCATTAGAGTAGGTAGGCCTTTAATGTTTGTAAGGCTGAGATCTAGATCTGATTTGTGGACTAGACAGCCCATTCAATGTGATTGAATAGGGTAGGTAGGTTGGAGGGAAGCGCTCTAAGAGCCTCCTCATGTAAAATATCTTGGGATGGTAATTGTATCTCAGGGTAGAGGGCCTGGGAGTAGAGAAGTAGAGAGAGTAGATAAGAGCTAAGAATTTGTTTACAGTCCGCACTTAAAACACCTTTATAAAGAGGCATTTTATAAATACAAACAGAAGCATTTTTTCCTGCAAATATTGTCTGTGTTGTGTGAATGTCTTTGTGTGTTCAATATATGTTGTAGATGTATGTTAGGTATGCATTTGCAGGGGTTTTGTTTGATTTCAGGCTTGAGAGGTCTTTGAGGTTTCATGCTAGGGGGGCGTGACAGAGTACTTCGGTCTCTAAATACCAGTGCACAGAAGCACTTCCGAACTCTACGGATTCAGACAAAGACGTGCCAAGTGGGAACAATAGCTGAAATCAACAACTCAGAAGGAAGACCTTTTGAGGTTGTTGAACACCTCAGAAGGCAAGGTTGTGGAGGAGAACACAGTTGCATACAAAATCTATGAGGAGTTCTGTGAAGCTCTGTCAAGTGGGCATTGAGCCAGTGCAAGGAGTGTACGAAAGAACTCTGCTGTGAGTTTAAAGGTAGACAGAATCTATGATGAGTTCTATATAATTCTGCCAGGAGGGCATTGAGACAGTGTGCAGACAAGCACAAGAAGAGAACTCTGTTGAGTTCTGTATTTTGGAGGAAGAATCCACTGAGAGATATTCACAGGGTTGCTGAACACCGAGAAAGTCTCAGCAAGAGGTTACTTGAGTGAAGGATAGCCAGGAGGGCATCCCAATTCTCCATTTGAGGTAGAAAGGAAAAAGGACAAGTTTCCTTGGAGGTTGAAGCTACAGGAAAGCTCAGGACGGATAACACCTTTGTGTGTGTGAAGACTCTGCAGAGGTGCAGAATTCAAAGAATTCGGTGAGGATTCGAAGGATAAGCTCAGGAGGAGCAGGGCTTTAGGTGCACAGAGTTGTAGCTGCAAAGAGTGCAGAGGTCGAAGAAATATTTGGAGGAGTTTAGAGTTCCCAAAGATCAGGAGGGACAACGTTTTCATATACGTGCGAGAGAACTCAAGGTAAAGGAGTTCGTAGAGGAGAAAGAAGGAAAAGGTTGAGGCCTTTAGGCACTTGGAATTCTTCCAAGTGTAGGAGGAAATTGTTGAAGCTTAGGAGGAGGCATAGTAGTCGTCCGATCAGACTGGGAAAGAGATCTGGACCATTGGTTTTCCACATTCAGGAAGGAGCAGGAGGAGCGCACAGGAAGAGGAAATCGTGAGTCGTCGAATCTCACTTAGATACCCGTCAGCCGTCGGATCTGATCGGAGTTGTGAGGGAGTTAAGCCTTCATCAACAGGGGAGTGAAGTCCCGACAGGAATTTGTCATCGGGATTTTGGAAATCAAGATATCGAAAGTCCTGAGGATAGGAGATTGGGAATCTCCAGGATGAAAACCCCAAAACAAATCTGAGACATCCATTGGTTGGGACATGTGGCAGAGATCGGGAGCAATCAGCATTTCGGAGTTTGGAATTTCGGGGATCAACAGGACAAGATGCTGGGACATTTCGACATTTGATTTCGTGAAATCGTGAAATGGATGTGGACTGTCCATATTGAAGGGACGCATGGCATAAATCGAGGCCTTCAGGAAAAATCCTGATAGGAAGGTCCATCAACATATCATGGTTCGACATTTCGCGAATCCTGAATATAGGAGATCTGCGCATTTTAGAATCGCAAAGTTCGAAATCGCGAAATGGATGTGGACTGTCTGTCTCGAGGGGACGCGTGGAAAAAATCGAGGCCTTCAGGAAAAATACCAATAGGGGAGCCATTTTGGCATTTCAGGATTCGGCATTTCATGAATCATGAAGATAGGAAGCACGTGCATTTTGTAAATGTGAAGTCCGAAACCCTGACAAGGTAGAAAGCTCCGCTATGGGGCTAGTTGACATCACTTCGTCATATCGGGAAATCGGGAATCGGAGCTTCGAGAGTTCCAATGGAAAGAACCCATAGGCATTTCAGTGTTTGAAAACCCGAAATCGTGAAATGAATGTGGACCTTCCATCTTGAGGGGACGCGTGGCAACAATCTAGACTTTCAGGGAAAATCCCGAAAGGGAAGCCATTTTGGGAAATCAGGATTCGGAGGATCGAGAATCCTGAGGACAAATGTGTTTCGGCATTTGAAAGCTCAAAACCCCGAAAAGGACTACGGTCATATGGAATAGTGGTCACATGGACCAGGAGATAGCCCAGAGGGGCTAAACGTTGTTGAAGCCGTTTCGACGAATTGGTATATCAGAGATCGGGAGATCGAGAAGACATGGGTTCTTGTGACTTTAGGAATTAGGAAACCTCGAAGCCCGAAATCGTATTTCCTGTGGGGAAATTGTTGATGGTCGTGTTTGGGGCCATGAAGGAAAAGGAAGGACCTGTGGATCGGATTTTTAACAGAGATTCCAGTAAGGAATCGAAAGATCCACTTCGGCTCACGAACTAGACAGAACGATTCTATGAGCGGACATCAGAGATAGTTTGCGTCAATTTAGGTATCAGAGGAGGACTTCACTTGTATATTTCAGGTGAAGTGAGGCAAAAGGAGACAGAGTGCTGGAGACTCTGTAAATGATGGCTTGCAAGTGAGCAGCATATTTTCCAGGAGGGAAGACAGAGACAACAATATGACTACTGAAGGTTGTAGATATGCTGGAAGGAAAATCCCATAGATGATGAGCACAGCCAAAAGGGGGAAAGAACTTGTCGACATCAGGGAAAGAATGGAAGATCTTGAACTATGGATGCAGTAGAAATCCAAGCCAGGATGGGTATATGAATGGCCCATGAAGACGAAGGTAAAATGGCCAGCCAAGAAGTTGATGGCTAGAAGACAGTGTAGGTTGTTAAGAGGATGGTTGAGGCATACTGAAAACCTCGACGAACCTAAGGAGATGGTTCAGATATGTGAACCAGAGACTGGGAAAGTTATCGGTGAAGAGAATGAAATGGGATCAGCTTAAGATCTCAAGAACTACCAAGAGGGAAGAGAGGAAATTCCAAATTTCCAGGTGGGCAAGGAGTTGAGATCAGTTGAAGATCTCACAGATTGTCAGGAGGACAACCAAGGAATTTCACATTGCCAGTTTGGAAATTAAATGAGGTCGCTGGGGGATCTCATAGATTGTTAGGAGGGCAATGAAAGGTTTCCAGTTTTCCAAGTGGGAAAGGGAACAGAGATGGAATTAGTTGATTCCATGGACTACCAGAAGGGAAGCAGCAGGGAAATCCGATATTTCCAGGTGGGTAGGGATGAACAGATGAGACTATCTGAGAGTCTCATAAACTCAGAGGTGAGTTTGGATCAGCAGGTGCAACTGACAAAGGAGGAAGATCGGAGAAATATTCTAATGATTGGAGGAATTGGAATATTCCTATCACTTAGCCCAGAGGAGGCAGAAATCTATGTTGCAGATGCAACAACAGCAGAAGGACAACCAATTGAGACTGTCAGGAAAGAAGAATTGGAGCAGACTTTGGAAGCTACCCAAGTAGAAAAAGAAGAATATGATAATTCTGAGGAGTGTCTCAATGATTTCAGACAAGAAGCTGAGGAAGCTACAACACTGAAGCCAACAACAGAAGAAGAAGAAGAGGATTATGAGCATTCCAAGGAATGGCTCAATATTTTCAGCCAGGAGACTGAAAAGACTAGAACCTGGGAGTTTGCAAAAGAAGAAGAGGAAGAGGTAGATAGCATTAGCTTTGCTGATCTATATGAACAGATTGAAGCCTTGGAGAGAAGGGTGAAGGTGCATAGCATGCACATCCAACAAGTGAAGTTGGTAGCAGATGAAGAAGGCATGGGAGATCACAGTGATTTGCCCATTTGCAAAAAAATTATGCAGCTGGGGAGACTGCATGAACAGGGCCAACCATTTCAGTAGATGGATGAGGTGATAGAAGACATCAGAAGGTTGATGGTATAGTCAACAGAGACTTCCAGCAAGGAGAAGTTGGGCAGAAAGGACGTAGCAACAACAGCGTAGAAGAAGCAGCAACAACAGCAAGGAGATGGAGCAGATGAACAACTCCAAAAATTAGTTTGGGATCCAGGAGGATTTCAACAACTGAGATGGGAAGCTCATGAGCAGGAGATCATAAATTTTGCAGCTGAGGAGTATGATGCAGGAGCATATCTCCATATCATCCAGCCAACAAGTCAGCCATCTTAGTGCATGCATTCAAGGATGAAGAGAGGCATAGCCCTCATCTTCAGTTTTGAATTTCAATGTAATTAATGTTGTAGGTTGTTGAGCCATGGAGCCGTGCCTTTGTGTAGGCATTAGAGTAGGTAGTCCTTTAATGTTTGTAAGGCTGAGATATAGATCTGATTTGTGGAGAAGACAACCCATTCAATGTAATTGAATAGGGTAGGTAGGTTGGAGGGAAGCGCTCTAAGAGGATCCTCATGTAAAATATCTTGGGATGGTAATTGTATATTAGGGTAGATGGTCTGCGAGTAGAGAAGTAGAGAGATTAGATAAGATACGAGACTTTGTTTACAGTCTATGCTCAGAATACCTTTGTAAACAGGCATTTTATAAATACAAACAGAAGCAATTTTTCCTGCAAATATTGTCTGTGTTGTGTGAATGTCTTTGTGTGTTCAATATATGTTGTAGATGTATGTTAGGTATGCATTTGCAGGGGTTTTGTTTGATTTCAATCTCGAGAGGTCTTTGAGGTTTCATGTCAGGAGGGCATGACAGAGTACTGCAGTCTCTGAATACCAGTGCACAAAAGCACTTTTGAACTCTGCGGATTCAGACAAAGACGTGCTAGGTGGGCACAATAGCTGAAATCAACAAATCAAAAGGAAGACCTTTTGAGGTTGCTAAACACCTCAAAATGCAAGGTTGTGGAGAAGAACACAATTGCAGACAGAATCTCTGAGGAGTTCTGTGAAGCTCTTTTAGGTGGGCATTGAGCCAATGCAAGGAGTGCATAGAAGAACTCTATTGTGAGTTCAAAAGCAAAAAAAATATCTGAGGAGTTATATATAATTCTGCCAGGAGGGAATTGAGACAGTGTGCAGACAGGCACAGGAAGAGAACTCTGTTGAGTTCTATATTTTGGAGGAAGAATCCACTAAGATATCTTCACAGGGTTGCTAAACACACAGAAAGTCTCAGCAAGAGGTTTCTTGAGTGAAGGATAGCCAAGAGGGCATCCCAATTCTCCATTTGAGGGAGAAAGGAAAAAGGACGAGTTTCCTTGGAGGTCAAAGCTACAGGAAATCTCAAGACGGATAGCACCTTTGTGTGTGTGAAGACTCTACAGAGGTGAAGAAGTCAAAGAATTCGGTGAGGATTTAAAGGATAAGATCAGGAGGAGTAGTGCTTTAGGTGCATAGAGCTATAGCTGCAAGGAGAGCAGAGGCTGAAGAACTCTTTGGAGGAGTTCAAAGTTCCCAAAGCTCAGGAGGGACAACGTTTTCATATACGCACGGGAGAATTCAAGGTAAAGGAGTTCGCAGAGGAGAAAGAAGGCAAAGTTTGAGGCCTTTGGGAACTTGGAATTCTTCCAAGTGTAAGAGGAAAGCACTAAAGCTGAGGAGGAGGCATAGAAGTCGTCCGATCAGACTGGGAAAGAGATTTGGACCATTGGTTTTCCACGTTCAGGAAGGAGCAGGAGGAGCACACAGGTAGAGGAGATCATGAGTCATCGGATCTCACTCAGATACCCGTCAGCCGTCGGATCTGACCGGAGTTGCGAGGGAGTTAAGCCTTCATGAACAGGGGAGTGAAGTCCCGATAGGAATTTTTCATTGGGATTTTGGAAATCGGGATATCAGAAGTCCTGAGGAAAGGAAATCAGGAATATCCATGATGAAAACCCCGAAACAGATCTGAGCCATCCATCGGTTGGGACACGTGGTGGAGATCGGGAGCCATCGGCATTTTGGAGTTCATAATTTTGGGGATCAAGAGGACAATATGTCGGGACATTTCGGCATTTGATTTCATGAAATTGTGAAATGGATGTGGACCGTCCATCTTGAAGGGACATGTCGCAGAAATCGAGGCCTTCGGGAAAAATCTCGATAGGAAGGTCCATCGAAATATCAGGGTTCGACATTTCACGAATCCTGAATATAGGAGATCCGCGCATTTCGGAACCGTGAAGTCCAAAATCGTGAAATGGATGTGGACCTTCCATCTTGAAGGGATGCGTGGCAGAAATCGAGGCCTTCGAGAAAAATCCCAATAGGGGAGCCATTTCGGCATTTGGGGATTCGACGTTTCACAAATCCTGAATATAGGAAGCACGCGCATTTCGGAAATGTGAAGTCTGAAACCCCGACAAGGTAGAAAGCTCTGTTGTGGGGCCACCTGACGTCACTTCATCATATCAGGAAATCGAGAATCAGAACTTCATGAGTTCCGAGGAAAAGAACCTATTGGCGACGAAAGTCACTCCTGGATTGCTATCAGGAGCATAGCCCGACGCCCATCAGTTTTGTGTCACGATTTTTCATAGATGGGTGATCAAATGGAAGGAAACTCTAAACAGTAGTGTCCAACTCTGAAAACAGGCCAGGCATGCATGAGCAAGTGAGGTCTTGTGTAAACTTCAGACAGTGAGCTGTNATAAAACAAGAAATCTCATATACAGATACATAAGCTGGAAACTGAAATAGCTGCTAAACATTACAATAGGGAGCTCTGCTCGACCATCGATGCTTACAAAAGTGGCCAAAATGCCCACATATACTTGGAACAAAACACTGGAATCCAAATCGAGACATTGTATTGAAGACATTACGGCTTCACATTTACTGCGTCTGCAATCTCTGGACGTTCGTGAGCTTCATTCAGATGCAATCGTGTTCCAGAGACCCTGTGACTGAATTGACAAGCTTGCATTCATTCCTTGGTTTTCCATTTATGGTGGAAACGATGTCCAACCACCATCAACTGTTGTAATAACTGCTTCATTGGGATCGGGAAAACCCAGGTGGATTATGCTTCTTCAGGACATGGAGGCTCTTGGGATGACAGGAGGTCTTGATTAAGAGGAGGTGAACGGATGGTGACCGAGCGGGGAAATCTAGACACGCTGGATGCAGATACGGGGTGAGGAAAGGCCATGCGAAAGGATAACAAAAGGAAGGCGATAGGGAAAACACACGTGGCAGAATTCATGAATTTTGGGGTGTAAGAGCAGGGTGTAAGAGACACATGGACTAGGAAGAAATCATGAGTTGGTGTGACGAGGGAATAGGACGTGGCGGCGAGGAGGAATGTGATGAGGCTTCGGATTTTCGAGGGTCGGGGTTCGCGAGTTTGGAATGCACAAATTCCTTGCCTTTGGAAACCCCGATATCCCGATATGCGATGAGCTCCTTCTCCCAGGAATTAGCCCCTACCGGCTAGTCCATAGTTCATATGACCTTTCCCTGTGCGACCGTGGTCCAACTCTCCATCGGGATTTCGGCATTTTTGACGACACGATGTTTGTGTCCACTAGACTTGCGATTCCCCGAAACCCGATGGCTTATGGCCATTGACTCGTTGACGGTCAGCTCCTTGGTGCATAGCCTGCCACCTGCCTTCCACTATTGAAAGATGCCTGCTCGCTTGCTTGACTTGCTGCTACAAAAATGGGATTACCTCGCGATATGCTCAGGTACTTCCCGCGCCAACTGCAGACATGGGTACGCCTCATCCCGAGACAATAAATATCGCTAACAGAACCCATAGGATTTTCAATGTTTGAAAACCCGAAATCGTGAAATGAATGTGGACCGTCCATCTTGAGGGGACGCGTGGAAACAATCTATAATTTTGGGGAAAATCTCGAAAGGGAAGCTATTTCGGGAAATCGGGATTCGGAGGATCACGAATCTTGAGGACAAATGTGTTTCGGCATTTGAAATCCTGAAACCTCGAAAAGGACTGCGGTCATATGGAATAGTGGTTGCATGGACCAGGAGATATCCCAGGGGGGATAAACGTTGTTGAATCCATTTCGGCGAATCGGGATATCGGAGATCGGGAGATCGAGAAGATAGGGATTCTCGTGACATCGGGAATCAGGAAACCGTGAAGCCCAAAATTACATTTCCTGTGGGGAAATTGTTGATGGTCATGTTCGGGGCCGTGAAGGAAAAGGAAGGACCTGCGGATTGGATTTTTAACAGAGATTTCAGTAAGGAATCGAAAGAGCCACTTCGGCTCACGAACTAGACAGAATGATCCTGTGAGCGGACATCAGAGACAGTCTGCGTCATTACTCCTTCGACACCTTCAACCACCATGGTTTTAGTGTCAGAGGTTTCCATCATCACTCTTGTCTGACCTATATTTAATACTCAACCTATAGTCAAGAACCCTTTTGGGCCTCTTTTTCATTCATCAGGCTATAATACTTAGTCTATCCCTACAACCTCTACCCTTTTTCTTATGGTATGTCGAATTTCACATCACAATTTTCATCCTCAATCCCAACATCTAATCCAAATAATAGTATTGGACTTAGGGGCATGAATCCTCATATTCCATTCACATTTGGCAGTGCTCATATTCCCCAAAAGAATCCTATGGTTGGAATCCTACCTCTTTTTCACCCTGGTTCTAATACTAGTCCTAATGCTCCTAGATGCAGTAGTCAACCTAGTGGACAATCTATTGTTTATGTTCCATCCTTTACACCTACCTCTTCCACACCGATTTCGACCAACACATTTGGCATGAAGAATCCACCTCTATCCTCTGGATTCACACCCACGGGAGGTGAGTTTCACACTTTGTGCAACACCCAACATGGAGCTACTCTGATTGGGGGAAATATTTAAAAACCTCATCATAACATTCCTACTGGAATGGTGCCCAACCAACCCTTTATGAACCAGTTTGGAGGAGGGTTTTACAATCCCAGATAGGGCCATGGTGCATACCAGAACCCTGGATGGGATGCAATTTTCCAACAACAATATTTCTCAGGGTCTTGGGGCCAGGTGCCGCAACCCCATCTCCCTTTTCTAGCCACGCTCAATTTTCCAGACTTGTCAATATTAATGAATGACCCAGTGCATCATGACTCGACGTGGCCCCCCGTCCCTACCAAAATTCCTTCAGATATTCTGAAATTTGAGGGAAAGACTGGTGAGGATATTGGTGATCACATCACTAATTTTCATCTTTGGTTCTCTTCTAATTCCATTAACAATGATTCTATTCATTTAATATTGTTTCAATGCACCCTCACGCAGTTCATAAAGAAATGGTACATAGAGCTACCAGGGGGCATACTGAACTTTTAGTCAGATGGTTTTAGTCTCACTCAACCACTTCCAATTGCCGATTCACTATGATGACATCATAGATATTTTTTCATCCTTCTTCCAGGACAAAGCCACCCATATCTCATATCAAAACCAAGAGTGGCTTAGATGGAAGAGGTTTATCAAGGCCTACATTCCTTCAGTTTTCATATTGGAATGGTTCCTTAAGTCTTTACAGCCTTATATTTCAGAGGATGTTTCTACATCCAAAGTTCCATCTTTGGAAGAAGTTATTTTTAAATCCCAGTAGTTAGATATTATATATGCTCAGTCTGAGATGTTATATGAAATTCTTCCTGACGTAATAAGGTCAAGCTATGACCCTAGAAAAAATATTGTGTCTCATGACAATGGAATTGTAGGCTCCACAAATGTTAAATCTACAGACTTGGTGACATGAAATTTGAAAGAGTTGTCTCTAAACTAGTCTGTAGGAAGGAAAGCTTCATTCGTTTCCTGCACTCCCACTTAGTCGGTGGATGTACATTCTATGCAGTCATCGAACAACCGGAATGGTAACCAAAAACAAGAAGGGAATAAAAGGAAAGGATGTGGTAACAATCATAAGGGTGGGAGGAATATTAATAATAGTAAGCCCAAGGACAACATTAACAATGAGAAATAAAAAAACAATGTTGGCGAGGGAAGGAAACAAAGGCGAAAGGTGAAGTTTCCTTGCAATGTTTGTACTGATGATCACCTTATCCACTTGTGCCCCAAACTTGTGGAAGGTGTTGGATTTTATCTCTACCGCCCGTTGTGCTGACTAATCCATTTACACATAATCAACACATGGCCTCGAGCTCCTCTAATTCCGGAAATGCGATGAGTGGGAATCAAAACCCGTTGGTGCAAGGCGATGACTGTCTATGCATAAATATGGTCAATTCTTAGGTTAATGTAGCCACTTGGTCTTGTGATTACAATTATTCACAGGTTGTTCTAGGTCTAGAGTCTCCCCCTCCTCCGAAGACACCTTTACAGATCAAAAAACCATATCCTTTGCCTCATATTCTGAAAGGAGTACTCAAGCACTCTACCCACAACCCTAATGCTAGATGTTCCTAGAATTAGTCTATTGTTAAGGATATGGGTCAAACCCATTGCGCGATGTCAACTTTGTATGTACTCTAGAAGTTTCCTTCATGGAGGAGTGCCTTGTTATCTACGCTAGGAGCTCTAGACCCCTGTGGCTCTAAGGTTATCAATTTTGATGTCATGAATGTGAAGCCTCACTTTCCTGGCCTATCAAATCCATGTGGATTACTCAAAGTATACCATCAAACATACTTCTATTGATGAAGGAAATGCAATGTGTGTGATGTCCCTAACCTGTTAGCCATTGGCACTCCAACCCTCTCTCAATATCCGACCATGTTTACCACATTTTATGGTCATTATTTATGTCCCCGCAATATTCTTCCTTCCTTTCCATTCCAGCTAGATGGGGACACAATGGAGGTGGATGTCGAGGTGGTTGATACATCCCTTGACTATAACTTATTGCTAGGGCATAACTGGACTTATGCTATGACTACAGTCCTATCGTTTGTCTTATGTACTTTATGTTTTCGTCACAATGGGAAAATTGTGACGATCGATCAGTTTTCCTTTACGTTCGCTAGCTCCAATGCATCAGTTGGACTATTGATCCCAATGATTTACATTTCTCAGTTGACAACTGAGAATATTGTTGTCAGATTGTATTCCTCCCTTATGGGTACCTTTGAATTCATTGCACCAAGTCATCATATATATTCCATGTCCAGTAGTTCTGCTTCATCATTGAGGTCCATTCCTTTCCGCACTTCATATTTTAACAATCCTTGGGCCCTACCTTCCCCGACCATGTATTTTGAAGGTAAGTCACATATTGGAATGGAAATTCCATTGTCGGTGGTAGAGATAGCGTATCAAGTTGTTCTCAACTCTACTGCTAACCCATATCCTATATTCTCACAAACAGATAAGGATGATCTTATTCTCTGGACCATATGGGCCACTTCATCATATTTCTCACATTATTTCCTCAATGACACTTTACCTTCAGATGAAGTGATATTAGAGGCCATGAGTGGTTATGATAGTCCATGGGATGATATGCATCATCACTCTTACTTTCTCCCAAAGCTTGTTAGGATCGAACAAGATGAGTTTAGATCCTCCTTGAGTGAGATAGTCGGTCACGCCATAGTTCCAATTGATACACATGACATTTATGCCAAACAAAACATGGTGAGTATCTCTCCTACCATCACGATCGATATCTCTAGTATTCATGGTAAAGTTGAAAATTTATATATCGGTGCAGATCATTCACCTGAAGAAATTCATTCATTCGCCCATTCATATGAAAAGAGTCTAGGAATCAACTCTCACTTTGAATGTGAACTCCCTTCTCTTAGACTGGAAATTAAGCTTCTACCTAACACTTGTGAGCTTGAAGAACACCTCGTATGCCTAGAGATCGTAGATGAGCAGGGTCAAGATGCCTCTACAACTATCAAAGTGAATAAATGATGTGTCAAGGTCCAATATGATAAGTTTGTTTGTCCTCGAAAGTATTTTGAGGGTGACTTGGTCCTCTTGTATGACCAAGCCAAAGAACCATTGGGGGAAGGCAAGTTCAACCCCATGTGGCATGGTCCTTATATCATGCGACATGTCTTATAAAAAGGAGCCCAGGAATTAGAAGATTATGAAGAGAATATGTTGGTTGAGCCAATGAATGGGCTCTACTTGAAAATATATTATGCATGATCCTCAAGATTGGGCATAACTCTTTGTATATTAATGTATTTTAATATATATATATATCTTTACTTTTGTGTCATTGTCTTTCGTATCGATTTTTACTTTGGTTAGAAGATGTCAATGGAGTCATTTGTTTACTTAGGATTCATAGACGGTGCCAATTTGCATACATAGAACTTGGCTTTTGCCGCTTGGGTCATTTACTCACCCAAGGGTCAACTGTGTCTTCATGTGGAATTTGTCTAGGGCCATCAACCAATAATGTGGCCTAATATATATTTTGTATGATGTCGTTTCAGATGGTATTCGTTCTTTAGAATTTCTCCTGGAATACTAGTTAGTAATATGTTAGTTGAATGGCATTTATTGTGTAAGAGACCCTACTCTACTCCGATGATTCCTACGGGTACGAATTTTGGAACAACATTTTGATTTTATTAATTATAATCACATACCTAGAAGTTATAATTATCTATCTGATGCATATGATAATTATGTTTTAGATTGGCGTTTTTCACATAGCTAAAGAAAATAAAACACATTCACCAATGTACACATTGTAATATAAGTGAAGTCAAAGACGAATATGTTTTTTATATTTTTTATTTCTCAAAAAATATGGTGTAATAGTACAAAATCGGGGCTCACACCCTCAAAATACATATACGGTCGATCAATACAATAACCATGAAATCTATGCATGTGGCATCACATGTGTGTCATGATAGCATAGTGCGAAGTTTGCGAGATGTCGGAAGAGTCACAACCAAGCATGGGACACACCTACCACCTATCGTTGCATGGCCTCCGGAAGATCCTCTACCTGAACTATGGGAATTCTTTGCATCAAAAGATACAGGTTTCCCTGCAGGTTTTGAAGCACTCTCTCAACATATCCTTTCACTAGCTCATACCCCCAGTGCCTTCGCCAACATCGTGGGATTCCATCTAGTCATTGTGGACCCACATATGTATAACAATACATGTTGTAGTTAGTACTTGACATCATCCAAAAATATTTTTGTTTTTTCTTTTACAAAAATACAAAAAAATGAAATATTAAAAACAAATATTCATACCTATATCTCCGTAGGTGGAACCTGGCGGTAATGGCATGTCTTGATCTCATCCGAAGTTGATCCCTACATATGGATAGTAATCCAGATCTATTACCTATCGATGCCACCAGAAGGAAAATTTGTTGTTGTAGGGTATTGGTACCCTACCACCCCCTAACCGCTTCATCACCTTGGTCCATCATGCCATGGTTGCATCACAAATTCCATGTAGAACAATTCCGATTCTAGGGCCCAAGGCTAGAACCCGCTCGAACCAAAAATTATATAAGATAGATGCGAACACGAAGTTCCTCGTTCTACCATGTTTGTAGTCTGTTAGTTGACTCTTCATATTGGCATGGAGTGAGGTGCACCAGTCATAAACCATGGGTCACAAGAACTCCATCGAGTAGAACATAAGTGTCCTTGATACCTGATGCAACAAGGCTGGCCCGATGATCTGTGTCAACACTAGGACAATGATCTTGAGACTCATGTTTTTTATTGCTTGGATTGAGAGTTGAATCTCTACCTTCTCAGTCTCCGAAAAAAAATGAGTGGCTATGTAGTCCTCTATATTCACGCCACTCCCAGCTCGTTAGGATTTGAGGTTCACCACCTCACCTCGATGTGACAATCCTATCATAAATTACATGTCCTCTAATTTAATCCTCAATGGTTTCCCATCGAGGTTGAAGGCCTTGGTATCTCGACCCCATTAGTTCACCAGCATCTAGAGTAGTCTCACTTGATGCCTCATGCCTTTGAGAGCCCAAAATTTATATAGCTCACATATTCTTAATGCCATTTGGTCCCCTGGATATCTTTATAATTTAGGATCAACCTCTTCAGGCTCTCTTTCTCTCCACTCTAGCACCATCCTGCAAGTTTAAAATCAATTTTTGAGTCAATATCATTTTAAAATTTCAACTCACAAACTTGTACGTGAGCTACAGTTTACACAATCATGTATAGGGTTGCATATACGTGGTTTTTTTTGATAAAAATCGTGCATAGGGATGTGTATATGTGACCCTATGAATTACAACTAGCATACACACTAGTTTATAATTGATGCCTTAAAATAATCAAGAATTGAAGCCTAATTAAAATTTTAAACCAATATAAATGAAGAGAAGGCTTTTTTCAACTTATACACTTTGTCGTCTTGTCCTTTGACTTCAAATACATGTGATTGATCTACATACCCTTATTCTTTGAATATTCTATTCAAAAAGGATGAATTTACATTGAACTTGTAGACTTTCCATTTATTTTTATTTGAAGTGGCTAAAATGATATTTATTGTATCTATCCTTGCTACATGAGAAAATGTTTTTCCAAAGTCTATGTCAGTTTATTGAGAGAAACCTTTGAGGTTTTTTTTGCACACCCACTTGACACCTATGTTGGAATTGTCTTTGCACAGCTCAACAAGATACCAAGTCTTTTTCTTTTCTATGGCTTCAATTTCCTCATTCATGGCTTCTACCCAATGTTCTTCTTTTACTACTTTTTCAAACAAGGTTGGATGACATGATAGTAAGAAAAAATGACTTTGTTGCTCAATGTCATTGTTTTGCTCATAAATTTCCCTTATGCTTCTTGTTATTTGATTTTCTATTGAAGAGGATGATTCACTACTTGAAGAAGAACCATTTCCATAATGTTATTTTTATCTTTGTACATGTAATATTCACAATTTTGGTGGATGTGCTTGTTATTCTACATTTTCAAGTTGCTCATCGATTTGCTGCATTGGATTTTGGCTATCAAATATTACATTTTCATTCTCTCTCCATGATTTATGCTCAAGTAATTTGACATCCATTCTCACCATAAATTTCTTGGTGACTAAATTGCATAATCTATAAGATTTTTATTGTTCACTATATCATACGAAGATGCATTTTCACTCTTGTTGTCAAGCTTATTTCTCCGCTCTTCAGGGATATGTACAAAAGAAATACAACCAAAATTTTGAAGTGAGAAACATTTAGCTTTTTGCCACTCTATTCCTCTTGAGGTAATTTATATTTGATGCTTGGTGTTGGAGATCTATTTAGGATATAAAATGAACACGAAACCACTTCATCCCAATAGTCATTGGACAAATTCTTTACTCTGAGCATACTTCTGGTCATGTTCATGATGGTATGGTTTTTCCTTTCAGCTACTCCATTTTGTTGTGGAGTATATTTGGTTGTATTTTGTATTATAATTTTCCATGTTGTTTATAAAAATCTTCAAAATATTTTGAAATGTATTCTCCTCCTCCATCTGACCTAAGAACTTTCACAAATTTGCCACCTTTTTTTTCTTCTTTAGCTTTGAATTATTTAAATATTGAGAAAGTTTCAGACTTATTTTTAAGAAAATAAATCCAATTTTACCTTCTAAAATCACCAATAAAGGTCTAAAAATAAAATCTTCCACCAATGTATTGAGTTTTCATCGGTCCACAGAGCTCTATGTGAACCAATTCTAAATGTTTTCTTTTCTGTATGGGAGGATGTTGGAAAGTTGTCTCTCTTACGCTTTCTAGGAATACAACTTTCACAAGGATTGTCTTGTTCATTCAAAACATGGAGACCTTTGACCATTAAGTGTTTTTGAGGAAGACTGAGACATCTAAAAGGGTGATTACCAAACCTAACATGTCATAAGAGAGTCTCATATGTTTTTGAGACATTTTGGGCATATGAATGGGACAAATTGGCATTCTTAAAATTTAAAGGAAACAACATGATGCAAGAGCATCCTTCCACATCAGCAGATGCAGCAACAAGCCAACACATAGGTGCACATTGGGGAAAGGGAGAGGAACAGACCCTCCCATTTTTAAGTTTAAAATATGATCCTATATAGATTTATTTTGTAAATCTGAGTAAATCGAAGTCATGCCTTTGTACAGGTAGTGTATAGGGTTTCCTTAATGGTTGACTATAAGTAGGTCTAGATCTGAGTCAGGTCTAGATCTTCATTCATTGTACGAAGCCGTAGGGATAAGGTGTCTTAACTGATATAGTGATGGAACTAAGGTGGTAGAGAGGATAAGCTCAAGGAGCCCTCTTGTATTGAGAGAGAGAGAAAGATTAGAGAGAGAGCCTCAGAGGAGGAGAGACCTCAGCCATTAGATCTGTTATAGGAAGAGGTTTGGACCATTAGACCAGTTTCTAGGGAAGTGAAAGGAGAGCATTGAGGAGGAAGATATCCCAAAAGTAGGATTTGAACATAGAGGACCGGTCATCGTTCGATTAAGACAAAGCGCATGAGTTTTAAGTCTCTGCGTACACACAGAAGCAAAGATTCGTCAATGCCTCGAAGCTAGAAGCAATTGTCCATCGTCAAGGTTGACAGTTGGTGTAAGATCCACAACTCCGGAGCGAAGAACTTCAGAGGTTTTGTGGACAAGGAGAAAGAGAAATCTCCAAAGAGTCGAAGGCCGAGGTAGATCTAGGTCATTGGTTGCAAGGAGACGGGTGTTGGTAGATATGAGACTTTGGGGAAAGTCACTTCAGGGGATTTCAAGTGTGGAGTGTGACAAACTCCTGAAGCCCTGAAGGCCAAAGTATATCACAACTGTCCATTGCAAGGACACATGGAGGGTGATCAGGAATATCGGAGGCTTAGTGCTCCGTAAGGAAGTCGACAGGAGTGAAGAACATCTGGACCATCAGATCTAGAGGGATGCATGGCGGAAATCCATCTACTTCAGTTGAAATCACTCCTGGAGGAATGAGTGTGCAAGAGTCTGAAACTCCTGAAGCTCGAAGGAACAAAGTGGATAGTGGCTGTCAGATCAAGGAGGAGACATGCATTAAGAGATCATATAATTCAGGTTGAAGAAATTCAGGAGGAAGAAGGTGTGGAGAGTTTGAAACTCCCAAAACCCGAAGAGCCAAAGTCCATCGTAGACATTGATCTACAGGACGACACAGGTCAAAAGATTGTGAAGTCTTGGTGAAATTGTTCCGGGAAAGAGTGAGTGTGGAGAAGTCGAGACGCCCAAACGCCAAAGTCTCGAAGTGGACTAGAGCCATCGATTTGAGGTGGATGCGTGGTGCCTGATCCAAAACTTTGGGTACATAATACTTCAGAGGAAAGCAGAGGGTGAAAGTGTCGAAGTCTTGAAGTGGACCAAAGTCATTGATTTGACGAGGAAGTGTGGCAGATGATCTTCCATTTCAGAGAAAAGGAACTCTAGGAGAAAAAGGAGTGTGTTGAACAAGAACTCCCGAAGGCCAGAGATTTGGAGTTCATTTGAGCTGTCCATTTGTTGAGGACAGGTGTTAGTAGATCTTCCACTTCAGAAGATAGTCATTATAGAGGAAGCAAGGGAAAAGAGTTTGAAACTCCGGAAGCCCGAATATCAAAGTTAATTGTAGTCATTGATCAAGAGATACCGTTGAGGTCACAAGATTGACAGTAGTGCTTAATTGTGGGGACATAAAGTGATTGGGTTTTAAGAACCTTAGAGCGGGCCACAATTGAAACTATAGTATTTCCAAAGGGATACGTGGTAACTGGTAGTGAATTGTGTGGGGAAAAGCGATGTGGTCTCAAACCACTCTAGGCCACCCTGCAATAGCGTGTTTATGTGAAGACATAGCCCAAGGTCACATGTAGGAAGGGGCTAAATGTAGAGGAGTTAGCGGGTGAAACTTGATAGTTTGGCAATGCGAAGGGAAGAGGTTGTGTGTGTCATAGAACCTACACCAAAAATCTAAAAGGGCATGTGTTAAGTTGATTTGGGTTCCAGCAGGGGACCGAAGAGTCGATTCAACTCAGTAGATTGAAATATCCTAGACTTGGAGGTTGCAGAACCCCCAGGAGGGGAGGGGGGATGCATCAAATGGTATCAAAGCCTAAAATTTTCTTGCAGACAACAGAAAAACACGAGAAGTTGAAAGGAGATAATACGATAACATAAAATGGTATCATAAGTTAAATTTCACATGTAGACAACAAGTGAAGGATAATAAAGAGTATTGATGCTCTATGAATTATGGTTTCATGTGTGCAACAGACAATTAAACAACCAGGTGAGTTGTAGGAGAAGATGGAGATGCTCTCAATTGGAGAGTGATTGGAAGATTTTATAAGAGAGAGAGGCAGACAAGAAATGCCTATTGAAGTCCATGAACATGGTTAGAGAGAAGGACAAAAGCATAAAAGAAATCCAATTATGGATCCAGATCTCATTGAGATAAGGGAAATAATGGAGCAGTTGACATTGAAGATGCAACGAGAAGCAAAGGTACAATGGACATATGAATGTCCTTTGAAGAGGAAAGCTAAGTGGAATGTCCAAAAGTTATTGGCTAGAAGGCAACAAAAAATGTTGAAAAGGTGGCTACGGAATATTGAAAACCTCAATGACACAAATGAGGAGTTAGTTTGCATTTGTGAGCCAAAATTTGGAAAAACCCTCAGTGATGAGGAAGGGAGATCAGTTAAAGGTCTCATAGATTGTCAGGAGGGCAGAGATGAATTTTCAATTTTCCAGGTGGGCAATGAGATGAGATCAATTGAGGATATCATATACTGTCAAGAGGGAAACAATGAAAATTCACATTGCCAAGTGGGAAATGAGATGAGATTAGCTGAAGATATCATAGACTTTCAGGAGAGAAGAAGAGAAATCCTAGATTTCCAAGTGGGCAAGAGAATTAGAATGAGACTGTCTGAAAGTATCAGGAGCTCAAAAGTCAGTTCAGATCATAAATGAGTGTTGATATATGAATATTCATGTGGGTTTGCAGACCATGTGAATGAATATGATGAGAATTTAAACAATTCCACCATCAAAGAGGAAGATCAGAGGTTCATTTTGATCATTGGGGGAATAAAAACATTCCTGCCAAGTAGCCAAGTAGAGGCTAGCATAAGTGTTGCAGGTGCAACAATAGAAGGACAACCAAAAAATATTTTCATAAGAGAGGAAATGGAGAAGATACTGAAGTTTTCCGACGTAGGTGAAGAAGATGAATGAGTATGCAAGAGTCTAAAACTCTTAAAGCTTGAAGGACCGAAGTGGATAGTGGCTTTCAGATCAAGGGGGATACATGCATTAAGAGATCGTGTAATTCGAGGGGAAGAACTTCAAGAGGAAGAAGGTGTGGAGAGTTTGAAACTCCTAAAGCTCAAAGAGACGAAGTCCATCGTAGACGGTGATCTGCAGGATGACACGGGTCAAAATATCATGAAGTCTGAGTATAATGTTTTTGGGAAAGATTGGGCCTGGAGAAGTTGAGACGTACGAAGTCCCGAAGTGGAATAGAGCCATCGATTTGAGGTGGATGCATGGTGCATGATCCAAAACTTCGGGTACATAATACTTCAGAAGAAAGAGGAAGGTGAAAGTGTCGAAGTCCTGAAGTGGACCAGAGTTGTTGATTTGAGGAGGAAGTGTGGCAGATTTGGCAGATGATCTGCCCTTTCAGAGAAAAGGCACTCTAGGAGAAAAATGAGTGTGTTAAACAAGAACTCCCAAAGGTCGGAGATTCAGAGTTCATCTGAGTCGTCCATTTGCTGAGGATAGGTGTTAGTAGATATTCCACTTCAGAAGATAGTCACTTTGGAGGAAGCAAGGGAAAAGAGTTTGAAAATCTTGAAGCCTGAATATCGAAGTTAATTTTATTTGTTGATCAAGAGACATCATTGAGGTTACAAGATTGATGGTAGTGATTAATTGCGGGGATAGAAAGTGATTGGGTTTTAAGAACCTTAGAGTGGGACACAATTGAAACCATAGTATTGCCAAAGGGATACGTGGCAACTGGTAGTGAATTGTGCAGGGAAAAGTGATGTGGTATCAAACCACTCTAGGCCACCCCGCAATCACGTGTTTACGTGAGGACATAGCCCAAGGTCACATGTAGGAAGGGGATAAATGTAGAGGAGTTAGTGCATGAAACTTGATAGTTTGGCAACGTGAATGAATAGGTTGTGAGTGTCATAGAACCTACACCAAAAATCTAAAAGGGCATGTGTTAAGTTGATTTGGGTTCCAGCAAGGGATTGAAGAGTTGATTCGACTCAACATATTGAAAGATCCTAGACCTGGAGGTCGTAGAACCCCCGGGAGGGGAGGGGGGATGCATCAACTGGTATCAGAGCCTAAAACTTGCTTACAGACAACAGACAAATGAGAGAAGTTGAAAGGAGATACTATGATAACATTAAATGGTATCAAAAGTTAAATTTCACATGTAGAAAACAAGTGAAGGATAATAAAGAGTATTGATGCTCTGTGAATTATGGTTGCATGTGTGCAACAGAACATCAAATGATCAGGTGAGTTGTAGGAGAAGATAGAGATGCTTTGAGTTGGAGAGTGATTAGAATATTTTATAGGAGAGAGAGGTAGACAAGAAATTCCTATTGAAGGCCATGAACATGGTTAGAGAGAAGGCCACAAGCATAAAATAAATCCAATTATGGATCTAGATCTCATTGAGATAAGGGAAATAATGGAGCAACTGACATTGAAGATGCAGTGAGAAGAAAAGGTAAACTGGACATATGAATGTCCTTTGAAGAGAAAAGATAAGTGGCATATCCAGAATTTGTTGCCCAGAAGGCAACAAAAAATGTTGAAAAGGTGGTCGAGGAATACTGAAAACCTCAATGACACAAAGGAGGAGTTATTTTTCATTTGTGAGCCAAAATTTGGAAAAACCCTCAGTGATGAGAAAGGGAGATCAGTTAAAGGTCTCATAGACTGCCAGGAGGGCAGAGATGAATTTTCAATTTGCTAGGTGGGCAATGAGATGAGATCAATTGAAGATATCATAGATTTTCAAGAGGGAAACAATGAAAATTCACATTGCTAGGTGGGCAATGAGATGAGATTAGCTGAAGATATCATAGACTTCCAGGAGAGCAGAAGAGAAATCCTAGATTTCCAGGTGGGGAAGAGAATTAAAATGAGACTGTTTGAGAGTCTCAGGAGCTCATACGTGAGTTCAGATCAGAAATGAGTGTTGATATATGAATATTCATGTGGGTTTGAAGACCATGTGAATGAATATGATGAGAATTTAAATACTTCCACCATCAAAGAGGAAGATCAGAGGTGCATTTTGATCATTGGGGGAATAAAAACATTCATGCCAAGCAGCCAAGCAGCCAAGCAGAGGCTAGCATAAGTGTTGTAGGTGTAGCAACAGAAGGAAAACCAACACATATTTTTATAAGAGAGGAAATGGAGAAGATACTGAAGTTTCCCACGTAGGAGAAGAAGATGCGCATTCTAAGAAATGGTTCAAAAATTTCAGCCAAGAAGTTGAACAGGAGATGACTCGAACACTGGAGCCTATAGCATAAGAGAAAGCAGACGACATAGACTTTGTTGAGTTGTATGAGGAACTGGAAGCCTTGGAGAGAAGGGTCAATATGCAGATTAGGCATATCCAATAGGTCAAGTTGGAAACAGGTGGAGGATCATACCAGCCTGGGGAGAAGATAGAGGAAGTTGGAGTTGAACCAAACCAAGAGGAGTTGACATAAGATAATTTGTCAGAGGAAAAGGTTGAGCAAAAACTCAGTGATGAGACTGCAGAACTGGAGTCTGGAACAGGGTGGAAATTTAATTCCATAGAAGAAGAAAAGAACATGGGAGATTAGGATGATCTACCCATTTATAAGGAGGAAGTGCAACAAATCATACTGCATGAAGGGAGCCATCGAATAGAGAAATGGAATGGGGTGATAGAGGAGATAAGAAATTTGATGGTGAGATCAACAAAGGAGACTGTCAACATGAGGAATTTGAACAGAGGAGAACTTGCCATAGCAGTAGGGGAGCAACAACAACAACAACATAAAAGAAAAGCAGATTGATATCTCCAAGAAGAAGTTTGGGATCCAGGAGGATTTCAAGAGAGATGGGGATCTCATGAATGTTTCACAACAATGGAGTATGATGTAGGAGCATCCTTCCACAACAATAGATGTGCCAACAAGGCAACACATAGGCACACATTGAGGAAAGGGAGAGGCACAAACCCTCCCATTTTTAAATTTAAAATATGATCCTATACGGATTTATGTTGTAAGGCTGAGTAAAGCCAAGCCATTCCTTTGTACATGTAGTGGATATGGTCGCCTTAATGTTTGATTGTAAGGAGTTCTAGATCTAAGTCAGATCTGGATCTTCATTCATTGTAAGAAGTCGTAGGGATAAGGTGTCTTAACTGAGATAGTGATGACACTAAGGTGGTAGAGAGGATAATCTCAAGGATCCCTCTTGTATTGAGAGAGAGAGGAAGATTAGAGAGAGATCCTCAGAGGAGGAGAGACCTCAAAAGAAGAACTCAAGGTTGGTAGTTAGAAATCCTCAAGGGAGGAAATAGGAGGTAGAATAGTTCTTTGAGAGAGCCTGAGAAAGTTGAGACTCTACTGGAGTCCAACCTGCACATATTGTAATCAAATCTTCATATTAATAAAAAAGACAACAATTTTTCCTTCATATGATTGTTTATATTTTTATGTGTTTCATGAGTTTATGTTGTAGATGTATGATAGGTTTCATCTGTAGTAGGAAGATAGATTTTTCTATCTTTGTTGAGTTTGAAATATCATTCTGGATTATTTAGGCTATGCAAGGAGTGCACAACAAAACATCAAAGGTTTTGTAGCCAGTGCAAGTAGTGTGCATCTGAACACTATGGAGTTAGAAAAGAACGTGCCAGGAGGGCGCACCAGAGAGATGACAACTCAAGGGAAACCTCAAGGTTATTGAATACCATGGAGGGTGAATTGTCCAGAGGAAGCACAGAGAGACAAAGACACTAAGAACTCTGTAGAGCTCTGTCAGGTGGGCATTCAATGGGTGCAAGTGTGCACATAAGGACTCTAATTCAAGTTCAAAGAGAGACAAGAGGAGTTTCAAATAAAAGACACCTGCAGAGTTGTTGAATACTCTATAGAACTCTGTTAGGTGGCTATTGAGCAGGTGCAAGTGTGCATAAAGAGAATTTTTTGTAGAGTTCAAGGAGAAGAGTATCAGAGAAGATACTCACAGAGTTGTTGAACACTCTGTAGAAAATTCTCAGCAAGGTGTTCTTTGAGCGAGAGGTTTCTAGGAGGGCACCAAAACCCTTTGAAGGGAGAAGAAGGGCTGAGACCCTTAGGAGAATGAGTAAATTCAAAGCTTAGAAGGAATAACACTTTTAGAAGTGCAGACGAGACAAAGGAAATCAGATTCGCATGAGGAGCAAAGGTCAAAGCCTTTGAACACCTTCAAACTATTCCAAGTTAGAAGTAATAGAAAGCTCAGGAGGAGGAGCGAAAACAACCATCAGATATGTTGTTGGAAGAGGTTTGGACCATTAGATCACTGTCAAGGGAAGTGAAGGGAGAGAAGAGATGAGGAACAGATCCCAACAGTAGGATCTGAACGCATAGGATTGATCATCGTCCAATTAAGACAAAGTGCATGAGTTTTAAGTCTTTGTGTACACATAGGAGAAGGGATTCACAAAAAGTCTCGAGGCTAGTAGGGACCATCCATCATCATGGTTGACAGGTAGCATAAGAACCACAACTCCAGAGAGAAATAACTTCTAAGCTTTTGTGGACAAGGAGAAAGTGAAATGTTCGAAGAGTCGAAGGCTGAAGTAGATCGCGTCGTTGGTCACAAGGAGACACATGTCAATAGATTTGAGACTTCAGGGAAAGTGACTTTGGGGGATTTCAGGTGTGGAGTGTGACAAAATCCCGAAGCCCTGAAGGCCGAAGTATATCGCAATCGTTCGTTGTGAAGGACACGTGGCGAGAGATCAAGAAATTTAGAGGCTTAGCGCTCTGAAAGGAAGTCGACGGGAGCGAAGAAGATCTGGATAGTCAGATCTAGAGGGATGCATGGTGGAAATTTGTCAACTTTGAGTGAAAGCACTCTGGGAGGAATGAGTGTGCAGGATTCTGAAACTC
>ML830122.1:30647-56725 GCA_009831015.1 Picea engelmannii | reverse complement strand
ATACATTGTTCCACACGTGATAAAATTGTAGACATCTTCACTAAAGTTCTTGGAAGAGAAAAGTTTGAAAAGTTCATAAATATGCTTGGAATCACAAACACCCCTTTGGATTAAGGGGGGGGATGTTAGATACCTAATCCTAGGGATTATGGTGTCTTCTAAATATTATTATTATGAAATATGAATTCATAGGTGAATAATAATAATCATTGAACCTATGGGAAGATGAAACCAAATATCATGTTTGAGTGTATTTATATGTGGATCTCTTTAATAAAATTTAATTTATGCATGGATTTGTTCAATCCTGGCCTGTCATTTAACCTATATTCCCTCCAAAACACCAACTATTCTATTTGACTAGTGGTAATGATCAATAAAATTATCCCTTATGATTTTTTTTCAAGAAAGAACATTTTATGTTGGCTCTATAGTCCTTGGTAGAATGAAAATGAATAGAATGGATATCTTCCTCCAACCATTCATAGATGAATTGAAGAAATTATGGGAAGGGATACAACTATATAATGTGTCAAGACACATACCAATGGAGAGGTATTTTAATATGTATGGCATATGTGCATACACCATTATGATTATCCAAGACTAGGAGTTTTCTCAAGTAAGCATGTTGATTGATTTGTTTATATATTTAACATTATTTGGCATACTTAATTTGGTGCAACTGTCTTCTTTGGTGATAACATGTTTTGTATATAATAATTGTTGTTTTTTTTCTTCATATGAGATATGATCGATATATTATTACAATGTTGAGTGTTACATATATAGGGAACATATGGTGACCATCCATGAAAGGACGCATCCCTTGAATAATCAATAACTATTTATTACTATCATTTACTTATTATATGTGATATTTAATAATCAATAATTATATTATTGATTATTATTCTAAGAGAATGTCTTCCCAATGTTTTCCAAACATAAACACTCCCTCTCATCGAGGGAGACATTCTGCAACATGCCAATCTTGTCTTTGAAGTATACAAACTTCACCCTAGACTCATGACACTTCACTATCTGTCTTGGGATACATCTTTCTCCCACCTGAACCAAGGAGAAACTCCTTTTGTGGCTCTCCCTCTGAGCCAATTAACTCTCTCTAAGATTAGGCTCACTTTGGGTCTGCATGTAATATCATATAGCATCTTGAGTTTTTATCATTCCTTGTCAAATCACCATGAATAGGACAAATAGCACACCAGGATCTTTCACCATAGGTACACACCTATGAGTGAATGTCGACCTGATGCTAAATGACATGTGGAAAGAACTTCAAGCAACTTGAGTCCATATTATTCCTTTTCATGATCATATCAATACTGGAAGTATATCTCAGACCATGTCCAACTGTGCCTCACAAGTATCCCAACACATGCTTCGTAGCAATCTAGTGTGTCTATCTCAAATGAATTATAAACTAACTAAGTGCACTCACTGCATAGAAAATATTTGGTCTCTTGTTAACCAGATACATCAATTATCCAATCAATTGTCTGTACAGATTTGGAGCAATTTCGTCAGAATCGGAAGAAGACACACTTAGTATCTTCAGATTCGTCATCATTGGTGTAGCCACTGGCTTCAATTTTAGTATCCAAACTTCTTTAATATATCAACTATGTACTTCCCTTGACTCAGGAAGATCTCATCAAGTCTCTACCACACCTCTAGTCCCAAGAAGTAGTGGATCAGACCAAGTTCCTTCATCTCAAACTTAGAGGCCAATGCATACTTGAATTCAACAATAAGTCTCTCTGTATTGGTGAGGAATAAATCATCAACATAGAGGACCAAAATCAAGGAATCACCATTAACAGTCTTATAGTATAGGCTAGGATCGACAACACTTTTGTTTGTTGAAGCCCAAAAATCATCAGGTCTCCATCAATCCTTGCATACCAAGTGCAAGGTGGTTGCTTGATTCCATACAAGGCCATATTCAACCTGCACACATGAGACTCCTTATCATGTATCACGAAACCATATGGATGATCAATGTATACTTCTTCCTCAATATCTCCATTGAGAAAGGTTCTCTTTAAATCCATCTGATGTACTCTCTAACCCACGGATGTTGCACGGGAAATAATCATTCAGATAGAAGTGTATTGAGCAACAGGAGAAAATGTCTCCTCATAATCTATTCCCTCCACCTGAGAGAATCCTCTAGCAACAAATCTCATTTTGTGCTTCTCGATGCTCCCGTCAATTGTGTGTTTGATCTTGTAGATCCATTTGGAAGTCACTACAGACTTCCCCTCAGGTCTCCGAACAATATCCCACACATCATTATTTATGATGGATTGATACTCCTCCATCATGGCATCTCTCCATACTGGATGACTAGTTTCCTCCTCATAACAGGAAGGCTCAAAATGAATGATGTGACCCATATCTATGGCATATCATGAATATCTCTAAAGTCTCTTGCTCTCTCATAAGGCACCATGAGGAGTTGCATGTCCTTTTTCCTCCTGCAGAGTCTGACAAGCCCATGCAAGTATCTTCCGACCTACTGCAATATCTCTGGAAACATTAACTAAAGCTATAGGATCAATTGTCTCAATTGTCTCCCTCTGAAAGGGAATGTCATCTTGGAACTTATTTAACATATAAATGTTTCCTCATGAAACCAATGTCTAATACATATCAAGGTTCCCTCATGGACTCAATGTCTCACAATACATATCGAGGTTTCCTTATGAAACGAATGTCTTGGTTCATTCATCTAACCATCTAAGGCATGTCAAGATGAATTCTAAACCATCTTTCTCATTTGTGTGTTGAAGCCTAGCTGCTTCATCTACACCATGTCTCAGATGAAATCCTACGAGAATCCTCTGAAGCCTCACTGCTTCCATGACCTGCGTAATTGGCTACGATATATTCTACCTTCGCAGTACTGAGTGTTATAGAATTCTTCTTCCATGAATCCTGACTGATCTCAAGCTGAGGCAGCACCCTCTGGTGTGCTTTCTGTCAATTGTACTCTTTGCCTAATCAGAAATGTATATCTTCATAGTGTTTCTTCATCTCTTGAGACATGTCCAATTGTACCACATTGGTACACTTGCTCTGCTATAGCTTAGTCTTCTCAAATCACAAGCTAGATTAGGGTGCTTACTACAAAACACTATCTGGCTCTTTTCTTTGAGAGTAGGTTCTCCACTTTCTCTGTAGCTACTCCCTCTAGGATTTTTCAACTACTCCCTTTAGGACTCTGTAACTTCTAAGTACTAAGACTGAGAGTAGCTTCTCTACTCTATCAGCAATTTCATTCCTCTAGGAATACTCTTTGTGTAACTGGCTCCTCCACTCTCTCCTGGAACACACCGATGTGGCCATTATCCTTCATAATGAAAGGATTTAAGACATTTGTCATCATTATTTATACATTGAATGTCCCACATACACAAATCTGAAATGACTTGTCTCGCAAGTAATTCAAAAACCCTAAAAGTTTTGTTCATTTATATGTGTCTTGAATGGTCAATGTTAACCTTATTTTATTTATGTTTTTTATTCCATCTCTATGTGAATTTTATGCACTAATAATGCCCAAATTCAACCCAAATTCTACTATAATCCTTGTTGAACTCATTGTCCATATGTAGGAAGACAGGTCCATTATTCATGCAACACATTCATTGTCAAGGTTTTAGAAGACCATCATTACTTCTCTCTTGGCATCTGGGGGAAGCATAAATGCAATTGGGCATCACAAAATTTTGAGCCAAATACCCAGGCAAGCAATGAGGAGCTCACCCCACCTAAACTCGACTTGGTTAAATTTTAACCACCCTTATGCAATAGCCTTTCTAGCATCAACATCGGAGGGTAGAAGTTGGTTATCATGGTAATGGTAGTCGCCTTCAAACTCTTGTGATGTAACCTGGATTCCCTTTATCCATTTGATCATGTGTCCTCCGATGAATCTAGGGAATATTGTTCTCACCGAAAAATTGTGGTCTAGATGAAGAAGTTCCCCATTATTCATATAAGCCAATATGACATCACGCGTGGGATCCATTGCAATGTCAAAACAAATACTCATCTCATAATCTAACCCCCCACCCTCGGAAAGGTTTTTGGATCCATCAAAGAAGATGTAGAGGGCCCCTTTCTTCTTGGACATCATCCCACATTTCTTGAGCACGTTGCACAATCAAACCCCACACCAAACAAAGGTGGAAAGCTCGTTTTCTCCCCAGTTGAAGCCAATCGTTTGTTTCTCTAGATTCAGTTCCTTTCCCTGATTCCCCGCGGACACCATTGTGACTGGAAGCTCCCGAGGTGGAAACTCCTTCATGAGCTCAAACATGGTGAACTTCATTGGCCACTTCACCAAACTAAATATCTCCATTGTCCATTCGTCCCATGAGGCATGAGGAACATGTCCATGGTTGCTAATGTAATGCAGTGATACAGGCATGATAAGTCTGTGATCCATGAGATGAGAAAGTGGGGGTTCACAATTCATATTTACCTGGGTCCTCCTATGAGGGAGTCAGCCCGGTCTTGCTCTGATACCATTTTGGTTTTTTTCTTCATATGAGATATCATCGATATATTATTACAATGATGAGTGTTCCATATATAGGGAACATATGGTGACCATCCATGAAAGGATGTGTCCCTTGAATAATCAATAACTATTTATTATTATCATTTACTTATTATATATTATATTTGATAATCAATAATTATATTATTAATTATTATTCTAAGAGAATGTCTTCCCTATGTTGTCCAAACATCAAAAATAACACCATAGGTATTGTAACAAATTAAGAGTATCATGGATGCAAATGCTATGTATATTCTATAAAATATAGGTGATCCAACCACCTATGAAATATGGTGTATGACTACTCGAGGGTATTCCTACTGGAAGAACACCAGTATATAAGAGAAACATTTTATTTCAATGGTAAATTGGAGAGAACCTAGAGACTTGAAATATTAACACTCACAAACTAGATTAGGGCATATGACCTAGAGAAGTAGAAGGAAATTGCATAATTGTTCAATTCAAATGGGGAATCATTGTTTGAATATCCTAAAAATTTTAACACACGTGTTAGGAGAGATCTTATTTCTTCAAAAACTAAAAAGAAACATTGGCCAAGAAAAGAAATCATGGGAGAGGTCGGTCCCTCTTGGTCTATTAAAAAAGGCAATGTCTCATGGATATTAAAGAAACATGATATTTCTCTAGTGAAGAAAGTTATCTTGGGTGTGGAGGTTCCTTCTTTACACTGGTCACTCTTTGATGTTGCTTCATTGTAGTAGAAAATTTGTTGGAGTTGAAATCACATGACCATCCAAACCTTCTGAGGGTATGTATGTCAATTACATTCTTCTTTTTTTGTAGTGTAGGTTATCATATGCTATGCACTCACAGTTTTATGCCAATTAATTTTGTATGCATTTATTTTATAGTATCATTATCCTTTTATCATGAATGGTTATGTGATTTGCCCCAAGACCCGCAATGAACCATATCTAAACTATTTTCATTTGTATGTTGGATTACATCAAAGTAGATTCATGTGTATAGAATTACGTGATGGCATTGAGAGATAGTTGATATTGTCTATATGTTTGAGAAGGAATTCCCTACCATTTTCATGGACTTACAAGTCCATCTTCTAATTCACCTAGATAATGAGGTTGAATCAGCCGGGGTGGTCTCATGACATTGGATATTCTTCTTAGAGAGGTACATGATAAAGTTGAAGTGGTTTGTTCAAAAAAGGGAAAAATCGGAAGCGTCTATGGGGAAGGGGTACATAATATACAAGCCATTCTACTATACTAGAGAGTACATCAAGCAAATCAATAAAACAATAGGTGGAGTGGTTTGGTGTTCAATATTTTCAACTTTGGGCAATCATTCTCCACAAGAAAGTACAATAAGACCTATCTACACCATTACATAATCCCTAGGAAGAAATTGAATACCCGGGAAGAGAAGTCGGCCCCACTAGTAAAAGACAGAAATAATAAAGTAAAATTGAAGACCTAGAATAAGAAGTTGTCCCCAGACAGGTGCCAAGATTAGTATAAATACAAGACTGGGTCATTTCATTTTTCAAATTAGACAGCTCCTTCTACAATGCACACAAGGCAGTTGTAGCTGCAATTTTTGGTAATTTCGTTATTTCTAGGTTTCTTGTATCTTGATGAGTGTGCCACACTTGGGAAGGATAT
This sequence comes from Picea engelmannii, assembly GCA_009831015.1. Lineage (NCBI taxonomy): Eukaryota > Viridiplantae > Streptophyta > Pinopsida > Pinales > Pinaceae > Picea > Picea engelmannii. The sequence goes on along the minus strand of ML830122.1, from coordinate 50,485 downwards.
TCTTGGTTTCTGTTAGTCATATTATTGAGGTGCTAGGTCTTGGTGATGCTAGCCTTAGGGAGGATCTTCTCTGTATGGTATTTTAGCTATTGATGGTGATGTACTGGTAATATCTTTCATTGAATTATTCTATAGAAAGGTTTTTGGGTTTTCTCCCAAGGTTGGGTTTCCTAGGATAAACTCTTGTGTTCTTGTGTTGTGTTCTTGTGTTTACTGTGCATGGTTAATATTTCTAGATATTTTCATTTTCGTTGCAGTATTATAGTTGAGATTTTCAGTGTATATTTATTCTATGATAACTATTGTATGAAAGTGTATCTTGTTATTAATCATAAGGCAATAACTATCAAGATATGAAAATCATAAAACATCAACATGGTTTCAGAGATTTGTTGAAATATTTCCACTACGTAGTTTATGTTTGTCACTGCAATTTGGCATTGCATAGACCTGAACTTGTCAAGCTCATTGATAAATTTATTGAAGGATGTTGAGATGATTTTTTTCATAGATCATCTCACCCTAGCCTAGTGCACCTCCTAGTGGTATCATATTGCAACTTGGTGAAAGTTGAAATTTCTCAGTTGCAGTTACAGTTGCAGTTGTCAATTTTTAGTTATAGTTGCAGTTACCAGTTGCAGTTTCCAGTTGTCAGTTGTCAATTGCCAATTTCCAGTTTCCAGTTTCTAGTTTCCAGTTGTAGTTTCCAGTTGCACTTGCAGTTTTCAATTGCAGTTGCAGTTGCAGTTGCTAGTTATAGTTGCAGTTTTTAGTTTCCAGTTGCACGAAATTTGAGATTAGAAGACAAGTTGGATGATGATACAAATTTTAGAGGTACGCACTTGTATATAAGTTATATCATGAGGGTGTTCGTAGGATATGTACACTTGGAAAAAAGACATTTGTCCAAGCAGTGATAGTAGATCCAAAGGGATCTTAGATCTAGTGCACGTAAAGGAATCCCAAGAGTTGGAGACAATAGTGGTGATGTCTCCTATAGTATATGGCAACTTGAAATCAAATGGGACAACAGCAACAAGATTCCATATTTTCATATCATGTTTTATATTTTATATTGTTGCATCTTAAGTAAATATTGTAATCGGGACAACAATCTTTAGAGTTCTATTACTACTGAGTAATTTTGCTATCAAATGTATTAAATATTGTTGGTACTATGATCATTATGTAAATGCTCATTTTTTAGTACTAATAATGCACTTGTTTGCAAGATAGAATTGATCTCCTCTGAGAGATGTTCTTGGTTTTTGTCTTTGTCCCAGGAAGGTTACCTTGTAAATTCCATGGAGATGTTTTGTTACGGGAAGGTTACCATGAAGGAATGACCGGTAGAAACACTAGAGAAGTGTTGTTCTTATTCTTACTCTTGTTTTGTTATGGGAAGGTTACCATGAAGGAATGACTGGTAGAAACACTAGAGAAGTGTTGTTCTTATTCTTACTCTTGTACTTGTTCCAGGAAGGTTACCATGGAGGAATAATTGGTCACAACACTAGAAAAGTGTTGTTCTTGTTTATTAATCTTGTTCTTGTATTTTTGTTTTGACTCTTGTCCTGGGAAGGTCATAGGCAATAGCTCTAAGAAATAGCTATAGTGATGATTGTTCATATTCATATTTGTTTTCCTTGTTTCTATTTCCTAATCATAAGAATATTGTTCTTGTATGCTACTTTCCCTTGTTATTGCTCTTGTTCAAGGAAGGTCATAGGGGATATCTGGGAGAGGGAGCTATAGTGACTATTGTAGGAAGAAATAGATTAGATGGTCTCTAGTTTAAGACATGGATCAGACTATCCAGACATAGATTTGTGTAAATGATAGTATACATCCATGTACCAAAGGTGAAGAGGATGATGTTAGAACCTTATGGAAATTAGGATATTTTTATGGGATAAATAATGTTTCACATGGAGATTGATTGTGAAGAGAAGAATGCTCTGAAGATGACCATATAGATCCCTCTAGTCCATTTATTCACTCCTTAGACCATTAGGAAGATTCGATAGAGTTAGTCAGGACAATGGATCTGCCTAGATATGTTGCAATGACCAGGAAGAGGTCATCATGGTTTTGTGATGCCTTGCAGGATGTAGTATCACATGTAGCTCCATGTGATACTTTTAGAGAGATAAAACTACCTCAAATATTCTCGAGTTACATGGAGTCACATCATTGATTCCAAACCTTCCATTTATGAGTAGGAGCATGTGGCTCCACTAGTGGTGAGATAGGTGTCCCCACCAAGTACCAGCTCATAGGGAGCTAGAATTCAGAGGGAGTCAGCCCTTAGGATCTAGTAGGGAGGAGAAACCTCCCAGGATAGTTCATTGGAGATCGGAATTAGAAAATATCAACAAATGTAGAGGGAGAAGATGGATTTTTGGCACAAGGGAAGACCCAGGGTTCAACGCTACAGCAGCGCACCAAAAAAACCCTAACTACCAGCCCTTTCTGCAACTCCTGCGAAGCAGATGAAGTCTCACCTGAGGTAGAGGCAGGGGCGGTTGTAGGACTCAAGTGTCTTCAACCTTAGCTGGGACACAGATCTGTGATTTTACTACTTGATAAAGTACTTAGCGTCGTCATTTCCTCAATATACAGTCAATAACCACTTCTCTTATAAGACAGAACTTCGTAGTATTAACACTGATCTAATGTATTTAAGCACTTATCATAAGTAAATAGGTCAGATCTGGTAGATCAAGCACTGATCATATTCATGTATATCAGATCTATCATTCTACCTATCATTAGCACTAAGCATAAGCAGATCTATCATAATTATCTCAAGAACTTAGCAAAAGAAGACATAAACATATTAAGACAATCACGAAGCAAGACAACACAGTGTTTACGTGGTTCACCCCTCTCCTGGGGCTACATCCACCAACTCTTCTTCTTTATTGTCTTCAATCAATCGGTTACAAGCACAGAGTCTCAAAACCCTTACTCTGCATGGGATAGAAGATCTGTGCATCTCTCTAGATACTTCTTCCTTGCGTTACAACACTAAGCCTCATATTGTATCTCCCAAGGACTTGTACTCAGCTCTACAAGTCTTACACAGAATGCACAAAGCCTTGATCACACAGATCCAACTCTTAGCACTTAACCTACATCACATAGATATTTCATCCCCCTCCTCTATATGTCCTAGACATATATATATACATACAAAATAGGCCTAAACATGGGTAAACCCATGGGCCAACATCCCATTCCCGTTACATATTCCCAAAAACCCAAAAAGGGGGCCGAGATCCCGTGATCTTTGTTTTGTCTTGTGCTCCTTAGACAGGTTGTCGAAGTTCCAAATTAGGTCAACATGATCAATAAATTCCCAAAACTTCGTCAAGGGCCAACATGGCTCTAGATATTGTACAGACTCAAAGGGAGTCATGTTTTAGAGGGAGTGTTGTTCCTGAGTTTATACTTTAAGGCTCTAAATCATACTGTCAAGGCATCCGAAAAGAGAAAGAGAATTAAGGGGTAACAATCAAATGTGAAGGGTAAATCAGAGTTGGTTTCTCAACTGTCTCTGTCTAGCTTCCCATTGTTTTGGATGCTGATATCTTTCTCGATAACTGCCCATGAGCATTCTAATTTGACCCGAGTAGTTGTTGTTTGCAGGATAGTATTAAATAAATTCAAAGTAATGCTAGTTTGATCTTGAAGGCTAGGTTCTATGTTAGGCTGTCTATTATTTGGGACAGTCATGGGGAGTAAAATTTTATTGAATTATAACATGTTTAAAGATTTGTTGTTTCAGTTTTGAGGGATGAAATAGAAAAGGAGTTTTGGAACTCAAAATAATAACACAATAATAGTAGAGGTTGTTTCCTGTACTTGAAATAATTTGAGAATAGTAAAATAATAACAAAGTAACGCTGTTGAAAAATATGAGGCTTTAATCATGAAAGAATCGCATATCATAATAGAAGAAGGAGAGAAAAACGAGATTTCTAATGAAGTATAAAATATAACCATCCAAATGACCTACAGGACTTGAAACTGATAATAGAAATCACAGAGGAAAAACTGTAAATGATTAGCTAATCAAATAAATTCAAACTACAATAAAAGTTTGAGTTAAACTATAGCTAATCATTCATTAGAAATACATGAAAAGAAAGATGTTGAAAGATATTGAAAACAGAGTAAAGGAACACATAGCTTCAAGTTGACAGAATTCGGAATCTCTTCTCCATTATCTATATCATTGTAAATCGGAAAACTTCTAATACAATTGGCTCCCAAAAAACAAAAATCCTATTCTCAGTCTTGTGAAATTATATTTATACATGATCACCAAACTTTTTTTTTTTTTTTTTTCTGTTGGTGATTAACTAACTTCTGAAGACTAATAGTTACATGAATGAGCAATGTTGAACCGTTTACATTTCTATTTTAACTTCTTTATTATTTCAATGATGAAAATATCCAAAACAGTATTTCATGTCTTCGTTGATGAACTTCCTTCTTCTGTTTTAAGACAGCGAATACATTTTCCCAAAAACTGCACCAAAACTCTGGGAGCTTCTGGAATATCTTTCGCCTCAAATAGGAAGAACTTTCTCTATAGTTCAAGCAGATGGTCTTTGATTATCTTTCTTGTGAACTTAATATTTTGTAACTTTAAGTTCGGCATCACTATCCATTTGTCAATTTGAGTGACATTGATTACCTTTATTTATGGGATCTCTACCTGAATTTCTTCTAGATCCTCCTTGAATCTTAACTGATTCTTACCAATGTTAATTTCTCCTAACAACCCTGGATAGTTGTTTCTTCCAATGTTCAATGAAGCTTTCTCTAAAAGGTCAAAAATTCCTTGACAGTCGTCATTAACCTCTCTGGTTATTCTCTTGTTTTCTGCGAGGTTTTCCTCCCATACCTTGATTATTATATCACCTTTAATCTGCTCTGAAACAGATAGCTTTTAAGTCTCTCCGACCTCCTCTTTTGTTGAAAGAGCCACTTCTTTTTGAAAAGTTGTTCTGGCTACTTTCACTTCTCTCTCTTTCAGGAGAATACTCTCCAAGGATTTACTTTCTTCCTGAAAGTAATTCTGAATAAATTCCATCTTAAAGAACACTCCTTGTTGCTCTTTTTATATCTTTGTATGTATTTCCAACCCCTGGGCTTGGAAGATTTCAAGCTCTACCACTTGATTTTGAATGGAATTAATCTTATTTTGTAATTGTCTATTCATTTCTTCTTGTTGTAGGACCTGTGCTTGCTGACCTGTATCTTCAGGTTTGCTTCATCTAAGATTGCTTTCATTTTTTGAATCTCTTGAATGTCATTGAATCTGGCTCGTTCTAGACCCTTGTTTATCTACCGACTGATACTTCTTTCAGTCTCCTTTAATTGACTTTGTAGCTGAGCTATCATCTGATCTTTCTGCTGCAACATAGTTCTCAAATTACCCACAGAGTATAAATTTGTTGATGCTAAGGCTCCCATTATGCCTGCTATTTCTGTAGCGAATTCCCCCTCTTCAAGTTTTTGTCCATCTATGATGATCTTGTGATTTTTTATCATCATGTCTCCTCTTAGATGCATTTCCTGTTTCAAGATAGCCTTTCTCTTTTTATTGGAAAAATAATCGGATGAAGGAATTTCGTCTCTAGAAATAGGTTTGAGATCACTAACATATATAACTCCCATTTGGGGGTTTCCATAAGTAGACTGCAAAGGGGTCAAAGAAGTAATAGGACTTCCAAGCACCATTGATGTTGCTCCTCCTACTTTTTTGGGAAAATCCTCAGGGATTTCTGGGGATGTTTCCAACTCCTTATCTTTCCTTGACTTTGATTTCTCTGTCTGAGGAACTTCTGTTTCTTGTGAAGGCATTTCAATCTCCTTCATATTTCCCTTTGCAGCTGTTGTATCCTGTAACTCTGTTTCAAAACCTAGGGGAGGCCCTTCCTACTCTAGAGGGGGGGTCGTGGATTCACCCTACAAAATCTTTGGAAAAAACTTTTCCTATGGCTTCAGAAGGTCATAAAACCAGTCTGTAAGTCGAGTGGTAATGCCCGTACTCTGTTTAATACTTCCTCATAAGTTTTGACCTCTTTGAACATATCATTATAAGAGGACCTTTTGTCTTCATAAGCTTTCATACCACAGTGTATCAGGTGTTTGTTCACTACTTGATAAGGGTCATGCTTTTTGTGCTCAATATTTACCAGTTTTATTTCTTCGAGTGCTTTTGCTTCCACCTTGGAATGGCCCAAGTTTAGTAATGAAAATTTCCCGATATACATAGGGAAGATTGGCCATGATTTCTTTTGAGACACCTTTAAATCTATTCCAATGTCGCCTTTCACTATTTGGTGTGCTACCTCCCTCAATACCATTCTATCTGGGAGAAATTTTGGAAGCGCATGAGGAGGGACTGAGCACCCATAAACCATGATGTAGGAAAAACTTTCTTCGATAAACCAGTCGAATATTGCCCTAAGGTTTTCTGAGACTATCTTAGAGATGCGAGGAGGATCACAGCCATAAATCATTTTATGCATTGGTATTATTACAAAATGACAAATTTCGTAAAATGATTTTTTTGTGTTTTCTTCCCATAGCTCTGAATGATACTCATGAATGGGTTGGGGGCAGGTTATGTTCCAATTCCAATTCATCAGAGGGAATGGAGTCAAAAAAAAAAATGGCGTCCATTATGTACGCTGACATGTAAAAGGCCTCTGGCTGACCTTTAGATCTTGCAACTCTATAATTTGAAACCTCTTGGGCTAGGTTATCAGACAAATTCTTACTCCAGTTAAAAGTGTATCCTTCTGATGCTTCTTCTAAAAGGAGCACCCATTCTACAGGGAAATGGTAGGGATTCTTTTTCCCGAGTCTACACAGCATAATAGCTACATAGACCATGTACTCGTTCAAAGATGTTGTGGCATAAATTCCATGGGAATCAGCCCTAAATTTCGATGGACATCTCCACCATCCTTTAATAAAATCAAGATATGTTTGGTTCGCCTCAGTACATCCTTTCCTTTGAAACTCAGTTGTAAATTCGGCATTATAAATGTACTTAAGATTTGGTGAGAGTTTGTACATTACTTGTATATGCTCTGGCCTGAATGAGCCGACAACGATCGCTTGATCGTTTAAAATGCTTCTTGTTGGGATATCAACCTTCTCCAAGGCCCAATTTATCATGTCGTTGTATGCCATGAGCCAAGGGCGTGCTGTGATCTTATGAAGCTCTGATTCTGCTATATCTCGAAGGTGATTCTCGAAATCAGCAGGAGAATTTTTTATTTCGTAATCCAAGAGTTCATAGATTTCTCTCCAGGATTTAATTGAGTCAATGGCGTGTGGCATAGTGTCGGATATGATATCTCCTTTTGGGTTACACATATCCTTTGTATCTTCACTCTTCTTCAGTGCTTTCTTTGGCACCATAGCTTTATGTTAGAAGGAAAACCTGTCATAGAAAAGAAGCATATGAGCTTGGTCGAATGTGAATTACCTTTGAAAGACAGAACAAGCATAGGTTTTGGAACACAGACCTTTAATTCGCCTTAAACTCGTTTTATGATGAAAACACTGACGCAGCTGACCTATAATTAATTACATTTAATGCAAAAAATATTTCTGAGATACACATTAGTGTCGCAGCATTTATCAATTATTTGTTTATTAATATGGTCGTATTTTGGCGCTTTTGAATTCAAAATTCGGAAGATTTCATTCAACGGAAACCGAAACACGAACAAACATAAGAAGTTTGATTGTCATTAATCATGCTTCCAAAAAAGAGTTAATTCAGTCTAAACACAGATTATGAGTCGAGACTTCGTGTTTCAGGATTTCGGGGATCATGTTGACAAGAGGCATGTTATCGTTGAACCCCCAATCCCGAAATTGCGATAAGATTAGCTTAATATTTAATAATTACTAACTTCCATTTTTTGGGAAATCGGGGATCAAGATTACGTGATTCGATATGTATTAAAACATATGTTCTCAGTAAACCCCGAATCCCGAAAAAAAAAAAAAAAGTTAGTCTTAACTCCTTTGGGTTTTAAGTTTATCGTGATTCTTAAAGAACGTGCGTCAAAATTTAAAGACATTTTAATTTTCCGCCTTTTTTAAAGGTTAGTCTTAGGGATAAAAAATTTAGAACCAGTTTCAATAGGGAGCATGGTACCCTAGGATCGATGGATACTTGATGAGCCTAGGGGTGATGTAGATCCCAACCTTTGCTACAAGGTTTTTGATGATGATTCTTTGATCTATTTTGATGATTTGTTCTTCACAAGAGAAGAATAGCTCTTTTTCTGATTTAAGAGGGAGTTAACCTCAGAGTTTGATATGAAGGATCTTGGCCAGATGTATTATGGGATTGGACGTGTGACAGAGATCAGATGATATCTTCCTCAGTCAAGGATATTGATGAGGTTTGATATGATGGACTGCCAAGTCCATGGAGACAAATATGAAGAATTTGAGTGATTCTGCTTCAGATTCAAATTTGGTGGATCCAATGATGTACAGGCAGTAGATTGGATCCTTGATGTACCTAGTTAATGCCAGGAAAGATATTTTCTTTGCAGTGAGCACCCTGAGTTAGTATTTGGTTGAATCCAAGGTAGTTCCATTGGGTGGAAATGAAGCATGATACATTTGGATAGGGTTTGTCTCAGGTGATGAAGTGAGGCTGCAAAGATATACATATTTCGATTGAGTAGGGAGTGCAGTAGAAAAATTGAACACCTCAAGGTGCTACTTCAGCTTGGAATCAGTTACGATTTTTGGGATAAGCTAGAAGCAGGATTCTGCAACACTCAGTACAATAGAGATGGAGTATGTCACATCCAGTTTCGCAAGTTGTGAAGTGGTGCAACTTCATAATATTCTTGTAGGACTTCATCTGAGACATGGTATATAAGGAAGTAGTGAAGCTCCAATACTTATCCATAGATGAGAATATTTCAAGATATCCTCCCAGAATGGCCATGATAACTTGGATGAGGAGGCTAATACACAATATTAGCCATGATAATTTTTCTAGTGATGAGTTTTGATGTTTCAACATTGGGCAAAAATTCTCCCAAATTTCTCATGCACGTGGCTATGATATTGTTGATATGACCAAAGGGAGAATGATTCATTCTCTCACAGGGCTCTGTTATTGGAGAATAGCCCAGGTATGTTGATATTCTCCAATAAATAGTGTCGGGCATACATTCTCCTAGATTGGTCATACACGGGGCTATAATAGTGTTGAGATGACCAAAGTAGAATGATTCATTCACTTATAGGGCTCTTTTAGTAGTGAATGGTCCATAGCATCAGGCATACATTATCCCAAATTGGTCATGCGGAGGGATATGCTAGTACTGATATGACCAAGGGTAAATGATTCATGTCAGACAGTTGGCTTAGGTTGATGGATAGTTGGTCAGGATTATTAGTTGTCATTGATGTCAACCCTTGGAGAGTGATATTGTAGATTGATGTCAACCCTTAGTGATTGATTTCAACCCTTGGAGAAGTTCGGTAGTGAATTCTTGTAGCACAAAATCATGGGTAAGGGACCCGAGTCTATTTGAGGTATAAAGGCATGAAGATTAGTGAATTTACATGTAAGACTATTCTATATGGATAGTATATGTCATGCCATTTTAGGTGATATGTGGAACGTCACATAACTCCTCATGGTTAGATATTTATGTCCATATGAAGTTGGATAACCCTTATGAGTTATCTAGAAGATCCTAGAAGGTCAAAGAAGTCAAATTATTCTAGAAGCTCCTAGAAGAAGTTGACTAGTCAAAGTGGCTAGTCATGGATTAAAGTAGTTGCAACAAGAAAACAATTAAAAATAAATTAGTTGCAACTAGAATTGGAGAGTTTACTATTTGTGGATAAAGTGGTTAAGTGGACAAAGTGGTTAAGTGGACAAAGTGGCTAAGTGGACAAAGTTTTCTAAGTGGACAAAGTGGTTACGTGGACAAAGTGGCTAAGTGGAAAAATTGGTGAAGTGGACAAAGTGGTTAAGTGGACAAAGTTGGTTAAGTTGACAAAGTGGTTAAGTGGAAAAAGTGGCTAAGTGGACAAAGTTGGTTAAGTGGACAAAGTGGCTAAGTGGAAAAAGTGGTTAAGTGGATAAAGTGGCTAAGTGGACAAAGTGATTAAGTGGACAAAGTGGTTAAGTGGATACTTCTAGAGGAAGCTACTTGGAGAGTATAAATAAGAGAGAAAGGGTCTCCCATTTGTATCCATTGAGCATATTGAATATCTACAAGTGACTGAGGTAACCAAAGGAGATATAAGGCCAATTTTAGAGGGAAGGTGAAGTAAACAAGGCTGAAATTCAAGGGAGGATAAAGTCTTTTGATCATGCTTTCTAAGGTATGTTATTTACAGGTCATCTCACCATTTTCACAATAACATTTTTTCTACAATGATTCAAACAGCGAAATATGGAGGTCGTTGAGACAACATATCCAAGTAATTTTGATAAAAATTTAAGCTTGTGGGTCGTTGTATTTTTGGAGTTACACTCCGTGTAAAATAGGGTTTGTTGCTAGTATGAAACTAGTCTAAAACATATGTTTCAGGTAAAAATGTAATAACTTATTCATAACAGATCCAAATTCAGTAATACAAAATGTATTGGTTAGAGTACAATTTGTAGTATGTTGTGTACCATTTTCAGATCCATACAACAAATATTTCATGTGGGGTATGCTCTATAAGTTCGCTCTCTAGAATAATCCAAAATTCAACAAGGTATGCCATTTTTGCTATAACTCCTTTTCTAGGAGGTTCCAAGTAGTGAAACCTCGAGGAATTGAAGAAAATACATTGAAGAACATTGTGAACTATTTTAAGATATTTATTCATTACAAGTACATAGTTATTATTATTGCAAGTTAGGGTTGTTGACTAATCCAAAATTAGTCATGTGAGACTAAAGTAAAGTTTGATGAAAATGATAGTCTCTTGTTGTTAAAGTTAAGGAAGATTTGCAGGTATGTGATAATATACACCAGGTCTATTACATAGTTACAAATAAGATTTGGATGATGAAATTGATGAGGGATTTTGGTTGAGGTGTGTTACATATAGAGGTTGTATAATAGTGAGTTTGTGGCACATGGTTTGATGTAATGGTTTATGGCATTTGGTTATGGATAGTGTGATGTATTGCTACAGAACTTTTGATGGTTATATTGGTATATATATTTGGTATATGGTTGAAGTACATGTTGGGTACATGTTTTAGACAAGTAGTTGATGAGTTGGCACATACATGAGGTGTATAGTTGATGATGTTGGTACATCTTGATGAATCATAGTTGATGTGTAGTTGATGCATGATTGGTACATACTTGGTACATGGTTGGAGGCACTTGTTAGAAGTATTGTTGACACATGGTTTATGGATGATGTAGCATACTTGTCTTGGTATATCATTAGAATCACATATTGATCTTGGTGATGATTATGAGTTGTTGTGATATGCTTGGTTGATGCACAACTTGGTGATATTGTGCATATGGTTGAGAGTTGTCTTGGTGATTGATTTGATTTGGCTGATAAGTTTGATGAGACAGGTTGTTGTGATAGGTTGTTTGGATAGGTTATTGTGATAGGTTATTTGTACAGGTTTGGTGCAGGGTTGATGCACTTGTTTATGGTACAGGTTGATGTATGGTACATGTGGGCACAAGTTATTGGTACAGGTTGTTTACATGTTATTGGTACAGGTTGTTTATAGGCTATTGGTACAGGTTGATTACAGGTTGTTCGGTACATGTTGTTACAAGTTTATTGGTACAGGTTTACAGCAGTATAGTTGTATAGTGTGACAATGGTTCCATCATTCTACTTATATTTCAGGGAGGTTGGATGGGGCAAGGATAGGTGGTTGTAGGAACCTTTTGGTTGTAGCCAGAGAACATAGGGGGTTGTAGCCTCCTTCTAGTTGTAGACAGAGAATTGGGGATTTGTTGGCCATCGACCAAGTTTTGAGAGATCCTTGGTCAAGTTTGACCATTTTGGACTTCAACAACCTGTTGAAGGCAAAGTGCAAGACAAAGCATATATTGTGGGATCTCGGCCCCTTTTTGGGTCCTTTTTGGGATTTGGGAATATGTAACGGGTATGGGAATGTCGACCCATGCGTTTACCCATGCTTAGGCCTATTTTGTATTATATAAATAGATGTCTAGGTGATGCAAGAAAATAAGAAAAGATACATCTATGTGATGTTGTGCTAAGTGCAAGTGTGGCTTGTAAGTGCTCTGTGCATACTATGTGAGACTTGCAGAGCTAAGTGCAAGTCATTGTAAGAGGTTGTGGAAGGTTGTGTACTTAGATCTACTCGAGGAAGGAGGATCTAGTGAGCTGCACAGATCTCCTATCCTATGCAGAGTAAGGTTTTGAGGCTCTGTGCATGTAACTTATTGACTAAAGACAATAAAGAAGAAGAGTTGGTGGACATATCCCTAGGGTGGGGGTGAACCATGTACATGTTGTTTTGCCTTGCTTTGTGCGATGTTTTGATATGTTTATGTCTTTACTTGATAAAGTGATTTGATATAGATAGATAGATTTGTTTATACTATGTGCTTATGATGAATCAGAATGTTAGATCTGGCCTCTGTGAACTTTCTTAGTGCTTGAATCTGCTAGATCTAATCTAATTCCTTATGCTAAGTGCTTAGCTACATTAGATATGGGTGAACGTTGTAATGCTTTGTTTTATCTCCGAAGTAGATATTGGTTAGATATTGATGAAGGTTTATTGTTAAGTGCTCTGTTAAGTATTACAATCACAGATTTTTGTCCCAGCTAAGGTTGCAGACACTTGAGTCCTCCAACCACCCCTGCCTCTACCTCGGGTGAGACTTCATATGCTTCGCAGGTGTTGTCGAAAGGGCCAATAGTTAGGGTTTTGTTGGTGCATTGTTGTAGCATTGAACCCTGGGTCTGCCCCTGTGCCAACAAATGGTTCTGTTGTCGAGACCTGAAACTGTGATTATTGGGAACTGAGGAAGAAGAAGCTTTGTGCAAATATTCGACCTAAAACAGAGAAAGCTCAGTGTGTGGATATGTTTCCCTAGTGCACAACATTCTACTTGAATTGTAAAGATTTGTGCCAAGAAAAGAGATCATATCTGAAGAAAAGAGGTAAGATCTACAAGCTTCGTGCTTTGATAAAGGTAAGAATAGTGAAAATTTCTAGATCTGAAGGTTTTGTGCTTTGTAGAAGTAAGATAAGTAGAAATTTTTGTTTCAAAAGTATGGATCTAGGTATGTTTGATAGATTTTGTCCTAGCTCGAAAACTAGGGTACTGGTAGATGAAAGAAGGTTTGACATCAGTAGATCTAATAAGAATAGTGAAAGATATGTTATACCTATGCATAGAAAGAATATTTGGACTAACAAATGGATGCAGGATCCTAGAAAGAATTTTTTGCAGGTTAGCCACTACGATCCTAGCGCGGTACAAAAAGGGTCGGGGATCAGTTAAAAGAAAGAGAGGATTAACCCTATGTTACAGTTGCAGAAAACTAGGACATCTTGCTAAGGAATTCCCTGGGAGAAGACCTAGTTGTCTCTATTGTAAAGTTATGGACCATGAAGTATTGGATTGCCCTAGAATGATTGCTAAAGTTGAAAGAATGAATCTGAACCAATAAAACCCTAAGGTAGATCCTGAAACGAAGATTATGGAAAAATCCCAGAAAGAATCAGAGAAAGTATTGTTACAGATGAGAGAAACCCTGAATGACCACCGACATGTCATATTATTAGAGATCTTCAAAGAAAAAGAATGCATTGAAGCAAGATTAGGAGACTTCGATGTTGACTGTGTTCTGGATGAGGAAACACAGGTGAATGTTATGACAGAAAGAACCTAGGAACTTGTAGGAAAGTATGCTATAGTTCCTTCACTGGGAGGAATAGGATTATTCAGAGGAAAATTGATAACCCTATGTGGGAAGCTCGCTCAGATACTTATGAATGTCAATGGAACTTTGACAGAAGAATATTTTGAGATCATTAAATTTATTGAGGACAATGCTCCATTTACCATGTTACTAGGAAGACCTTGGATTGAAATAGATCAAGCCAGAAGGAAGGAAGAAGAAGAAGTCTTAGACTCGTAGAAGAAGCAAGAGTTAAAATATTTTATAACTAAAAGGATCTCACACTTGATTGAAGAACATGAGAACAGATCACATCTATTTAACAACAGCGACGTAGATATCAAAGTTGAAAGAACACTAGAGGAGCCATAGAATACTAAAATACCTATCTTAGATAAAAAAGAAGTATTACCCTTGAATCCTAGGAAAGAATCTCAATAGTGCGAAGTCACTATGTCAAAAGAAGATAAGAATCGGAATGGGAAAAGGAATAATGAGACAAAGCTCACTGGAAAGAAGGCTAGAAAACTAAGTAAGAAGGGAGCTAAGATCGAAAAGTTGCAAATAGATCCAAAAGGAACCTCGCAGAAGGAAAATTTGCAAAATTGGAGCTTCGTCGGGATATCAGCACAGCGACACATGGCACTTCGCCATGGTGAAGCAATATAATCATTGGAGACATTATACCCATTAGACCAATGCTCAGAATGAGTATAAAGGCATTTATGACCAGACATTTGCCATCAGACCGTTGGGACCGTGCCATAATGGATAGAACAGAGTTCAGGAAGGATTCATACCCGTTGCAAGCGACTCATTTCAGAGTTACGTATTTATACCATCGCACAATGCAATGAGAACACTTTTTCTAATCGTGAATTTGAGCCTGCAAACTTGTTGATTTTATATAGTGATCATTGCGCTATATTTCCTTCTACCCTATTGTAGTGTCTAAGTTACTCCTTGAACCCGAAGATTTCCAACCCCGAGCATGTATGTCAGACGAGTTCAGTGTAGAAAAGAGAGTTTTCAAAGAAGTTATGATCGACCTCGTGATTGAATGAGTCATTTTGATGTCTACAGGGGTACAAGCATCATCTACGAGAGGACTGCAAGCCTCTCCATCGACTACTCCTGAAGTTGGACCATCCCATCCATCAAATGAAAAGAGAACGAAGCATAGGGATGATCTAGTGAATGCCAAATTGATCCTGACTATATTACCCACCTACATACCACCTTTGAGCAACATAGTAAATCGATATAGTGTTCCCATAGATTTCGAGTACACCTTGGTCACTGTGAACCTCCTGAAGGGGATCTGCATAGTTCAAGTAGACCAAGACTAGATTACAGCATTGAATTTCAATGACTTCAACCTCGGCGACCAAAAAGTCTATAACATACTTTCCCCACATAAGTACCTAACCAGAACGAAGGGGAAGAATTCAAAGATAATCCCCCAGACGTGGACCCATAACCTCACGCAGCCCACTTTGTTGAACGTCATGAAGATCCCACACTTCGGAAGACACTAGGAGGTGAATGACTATGTCAAGTTGTTGCTTTCTTGTTACCATGGCGGCTATTTGTGGCTAGACCATTGTATCACAGTTGATCTAACACTAATCAATTGGATCACAGGGTTGAGTATGCAGGGAACTGATCCATAGGAGTTTTATCCAGGAAAATCCATGGATCGCGCTCTAGCACAAAGGATCAAGGACACCTATGACAATGTCGAGAAGGGGACGCGAGGCTACAAGGTAGCTTCTATCCAGAGTGGCACAGTTTGCCTCGCTTGTCAATTTATTGCAAGGAATTTAGTAAGAAAGAACCGACCTACCCAAGTCACCAACTTTGTATTCGACCTCGTAGGGAAGTGCGCGAAAGGCCTACAGATGAACTGGGTGAAGTACCTGGTGAATCAATTGGAACTATATTGCAGAGAAGCACAATATCAAGGTTATGAATTCCATTTTAGTTCGCTTTTGATCCTTATTGCATTCATCGCCTGGGAGTTGTCGGAAGGTGCGACCTTCCTCGACATTGAGCCATTTGAGTCGTTGGCTGCAAAGTTCAGTACACTTTCGTATTCTAGCGATATGAACAAACAGTGGCAGTCAAATGTTGTTTTTCATACCTACTACGATCAGCTAAAGAGAGCCATCTAGTCTAAGCCTCGCCTGACTTTGAACACTCTACATTGGTTCCGGACTTTTATGAAGTTCAGCGCAGATCAAAATTTCATTTATATTACAATGCGCGTCGATGAACATAAGCAACAGCTTCATTCCTACTACAAGCTAACGGAGGAGATTACTAAGGAATGGTCCGTTGACCTCCTTATCCTCGCCAACCCTGCAGATATATCTGACATCGACAGCCCAGAAACTGTGCAGGATACACCCAGACCTAGCAAGACAAAGAAGACCGAAGAGGTCCAAGGATTAGACAGTGCATCCATGAAGACTACTTCCATATCACCAGAGAAAGGAGGTGATGGCGAAGAGTTATATGAAAAATAAGTCAAACAGAAGTAAGGATAAGAGATTGAACCCCTAAAGAAGAGGAAGGGTTCTCCTCTGAAACCTTCCTCCCAGAAGAAATCGAAAGCCTCCATGACCAAGATGCAAATAGTCCTCACCTCTGATGACTTCGACTTCCTCATAGCAGCCCTGAACGATGCTTCATGAACGATGCTTCACTGGAAATAACAGAAAAACAAGTGGCCAAGAAGGAAGAAATGTATGATAGGATTGAAATCGAACTCTAAGGGGTCCAGTAGGCACTACAGTCCAGTCGCACAGTCTCCACTGTGCCTCTGCCATTGGGAACACCAGATCTAGGAGATGATCCAACCCAACTCCATCGATTAGTTGATACAGTTGAAGCTCACCTTCAATGAGCATGAGAGGAAACAGAATCAGCCACCCAGGCTTTGACTCAAGTACAAGGAGTACTTGTAGAACAACGCCAAGCTGCAGAATAGGAAAATATTTCCCTCCAAGTGAAGTTCTACTAAGAAAAAGCACAGATACAGCAAGGAAAATAACAGTTGCTCGTCGAGAAACTCAAAGTAAAGGAAGCAGTCAATAGAGCACTTCGCTCTATGACAGTCATCGAAATAAAGGTCAAAGATCGAGTTATGCAGCTACAGCAATGCATCACAGAATTATAACTACACACAATTCCCGAGACCCCACAGGATGTGAAGGACCAAAGATAAGAAACTTCTAGGAGTGCAGTTGAGAGACTAAAGGCCCTTGCTATGGAATGCAAGTAGTTGATTGATCGCAGTGCCCTGACATACGAGCGACTCACTGAGAGTCTAGAATTAAGAGTACTGGAGTCGCAGCTCCAAGAGGTGAAGTATCAAGCCGAAATGATACAAGCACAATTGAATCTCCTGTCAGTTGTGGAAAGAATGAAGAGATCTCAACAGAAACGCATCGCCCAGCAGTAGATTCACACTATTCAGAGGAGAGTTATGGAAGTAACTCAGAGACTCCAACCCGTGAAAGATAAGGCCTACCAATTGTTCACAGAAGTTGAAGGTCGAGGAGTAGAACTAGAGTAGGTTGTTAATGCAGCTGAATAGTTCCTGGAAGGACCTATGAACGATGCAGTAATCCAAGAGTTTTCTGAACAAGAGGTCATATCACAACAACAAGTCAAAGTAGCTCGAGCCAAGCTCGAGGCATTCGAAGAAGAACTTCCTATATCAGAGTGACTCGGGATGAGCCACAAGTGAGTGTTGGGGGCATGTTGGCCCTCAACCAAGTTTTGAGAGATCCTTGGTCAAGTTTGACCATTTTGGACTTTGACAACCTGTCGAAGGTGGAGAGAAAGATGAAGAAGAGATCGCGGGATCTCGGGCCCTTTTTGGGTCCTTTTTGGGATTTGGCAATATGTAACAGGTATGGGAATGTCGGCCCATGGGTTTACCCATGCTTAGTCCTATTTTGTAATATATAAATAGATATCTAGGCAATGTAAGAAAATAAGAAAAGAGGCATCTATTGATGTTGTGCTAAGTGCAAGTGTGGCTTGTATGTTCTTTGTGCATACTGTGTAAGACTTGTAGAGCTAAGTGCATGTTATTGTAAGAGGCTATGGAAGGATGTGTACTTAGATATACTCAAGGAAGGAGGATCTAGCGAGCTACGTAGATCTCTTGTCCTATGCGGAGTAAGGTTTTGAGTCTCTGTGCATGTAACTAATTGACTAAAGACAATAAAGAAGAAGATTTGGTGGACATAGCCCTAGGGTGGGGGTGAACCACGTAAATGTTGTGTTGCCCTGTTTTTTGTGATGTCTTGATATGGTTATGTATTTACTTGCAAAAGTGATTTGATATAGATAGATAGATATGTTTATACTTTGTGCTTATGATGAATCTGGATGCTAGATCTAACCTCTGTGAACTTGCTTGGTGCTTGAATCTGCTAGATCTAATCCAATTCCTTATGCTAAGTGCTTAGATACATTAGATCTGGGTGAATGTTGTGATGCTTTGTTTTATATGCGGAGTAGATATTGGTTAAATATTGATGAAGGTTTACTGCTAAGTTCTATGTTAAGTATTACAATCACAGATCTGTGTCCCAACTAAGGTTGCAGACACCTGAGTCCTGCAACCACCCCTGCCTCTACCTCAGATGAGACTTCATCTTCTTCGCAAGTTTTGCCGAAAGGGCCGGTAGTTAGGGTTTTGTTGGTGCGTTTTTGTAGCGTTGAACCCTGGGTCTGTCCCTGCGCCAATAGGATTTGGAGCTTCCCTTAGGTTTTAGATTGAGAAACTAGGGGATTTGAGCCTCCTTCCAGTTGTAGCTGGAGAATTGGAAGTTGGTGCTTCCTTGAATGTAATTATTGACATATAAGAAAAGCATTATGTGGTTTTCTCTTGCATTGGGTTTCCACATAAATATTGGTGTATTGTGCATTGTGTGGATGTGTTTGTTATTGTTTATTATTTAATGATGAATGTTAATGCTTATGATATAGTAAGATATTGATGATGAACATATGAACATGGTTGAATAAGTAAAAGAATATATTGTGTGGTTAAAAGGATTAATAATTGGTATAATTTATCATTACTGATTCACCCCCCCCAGTAGTCCAACAATTCATTCAGCCATGGGGCCTTGCTAGTGGTGAATGGCTCAGGTATAGTATTCCTCTTATCAAGGAGTATATGGACTCATGACTCAATCACATGCATATTCTGGGATGAAATGCATGTGCGGAGATGGCACATCAACATGGCTCATGAAGACAACCTTTTTATGACAGAATAAATCCAATTATGGAGAATTCCTCCCTCGTTGAGAGGGAACGTTGAATATTTGCAACTTCGGAAAATCATTATCCACAAGAAAGTACAAGTTTCAGGCTTGTCTTTGTACATGGACAGGGTCAAATTCGGCTCTATCCACCTCCTAAAACACAAAATACAAGAATAAATTAAATTTTAATTAATTGGGGAATTTTGTATTCAACATTGGAAATAAACCCATAAACTTAGAAAGGAGGTTGATAGGGTCGAATAAAACCATGTCCCTGTACATGGACAGGGTCATATTCGGCCCTGTCAACCTCCTTGTTTTCTCTAATATTACCCCTTGAGAGTGGGGGTGGGGGGTCATATTAGAGAAAACATATTTGGACCTTCCCAAGACTTCCTTCCACACATTTCATGCCATCCCCACCCTCATATGTGAGGGTGGGGGTGGGGGGATTAATATTGAAAACACATTATGTGTTTTCTCTATTATTCCCCTCACCCCCACCCTCATATAGACCCATCTACACCATTACATAAGCCCCAGGAATAAATTGAAGACCCATGAAGAGAATTCAGCCCCACCATTAAAAGACAGAAATAATAAAGTAAATTT
>ML830122.1:0-14705 GCA_009831015.1 Picea engelmannii | reverse complement strand
TTAAGGATTTTGGGGAGGAAATATCTCTCAAGGTTTTTAAGGAGGAAATATTTCAACCATCCATGAGATCCTCCACCTTCCCTAAAAAATAGGAAACCAAAAGTGAGGTGGATCCTCACACTTAATTACTTTCTTTTTCATGAATATTAATAATAATTCATGTGCACTTGATTCTCTCATTTAATCAATTTCTTTTCCATGAATATTAATAATAATTCACGTGTACTTAGTATTTCTTTGCCTTCATGTCATATATTCCTCCTCCACATTGACTAGGGATTGAGACATAGGTTATTCCATGTTGTCAAGGTGTATGTGACACTTTACGACACTTAGGGTGAGGTACCTAGGTGTGAAAATTTCATGTGTAACAAGGTACCTTGATATGTCTTCTCAGTACCATAGCGATTTCACCATCTGAATCGTTCTAGAAAAAAATTTATAGAAAAAATGGTAAGATGACCTGAAAATAACATACCTTAGAACACATCACCAAAAGACTTCATCCTCTCATCTTTTATTTACTTGTATGAGTTTTGGTATGTTTGGGGGTAGTCAGAGAAGTAGTTGAATTTTAGATGGTTAATTGATCTTCCTACATCCTAAACCCTGGTGTATTCATAGGGGGGGGTTTCCCTCTAGTAGAACTGGCGACCATACTGGGGAATCCTCTAGGGTTTTAGGGTATTTTCGTTGTTTGAATGGTTTTTATGCCTTTTGAGTTTCTGTTGAGTCTTCTGAGTCTTTCAAGGGATTATGGTCACCTTTTGGTTCCATACCATTTCTCCCTACCCTATACTTATGTCTATTTTCTTCCTTTTTTTGAGGAAATACAAAGGTGTACGCACCCTACTTTGGGTCAGCCCGCGTACATATGTGCCCTCTCTAGTAAACAGCCCACGTACATACACAGGTTGTTGAAACAATAGTAGCATACCTGGTTCAAGAAGTTTTTTTTGAAAAAGAGGCAACCAACCTCTTTCCTAATTGAGGTTTATACTTCTCAGGATTTCTTGACAGACTTCAGAGTCTCTGTTTTTACAGTCATAGCTTAGGTTGATTTCAGTTTGCTTGTTTTTTTGAAGTTTCTTGTGTTTACTTCTAAAAGATTTTTAAGCGAGTCTTTGAATTTTTTATCAGCCTGTTTGATGTCTTTAGTGATTTCCTATGATCCACAGTGGGCCAAAGGTTTGTTTCATTATTTTCTTATAGTTCTTTCCCCCCCTTTCATTTGCTTTGAAAAAAGAGAAAAAAATATTTATTTCAAGTTTTTCATGTTTGAAGCATTCAAAAAAAAAAAAAAATCATTCTTAGTTTGGTAAAGTAGTTTGAGTTAGTTCTTTTACTTGAAAGGAATAAGAGTTCATTTTTTAAGTTCTTTACTGATTTCTTGAAACTTAGGTAGCTTGTAGTCAAGTGAAATTTCTCTTTAGGTCTTCTTTTTAAAGATCTTGAAAAAGTTAACTACAGAAAAATTTGGTTACAAAGAGTTAGTTGTAAATCTTTACTTTTGACTAGAAGTAATTTTACTTTCAGAGTTTCGTCTTTTTCTCCTCTTTTTGTCTCTCATAAACATCACTAGTTTCACTTCCATATCCTTTGAGTTTAATCAAGCCATTAAAATAAACGCTAAATCTAAAATTAACTAGACTTTTATGTTTGTAGGGTCCACCAACTAGTTTAAGGTTAGGGCCTTGAATTAGGTTGGAGAGGAAACTCTTAAAGGCCGTTAAACAAACATCGGAGTCAGATCTAGGGAGTGTTAATGTCCAGTGACGTGAAATTTATCTGGGACCCCCCTCTAACACAGGGGATAAACACGAGGTCACGTGAGGAAAGGCAATAGAGATAACCCCTCCAAAGTCGGACTAAACATAGTGGGGAACGCATATTAAGGATCTGACATGGGAATATTATTGCTCGCATTTTCCTATGGAGCTTCGTGGACCTCGAATCCATTCAAGATCCTTTGTTTTCTTACAGACCACTTTCTTTCGATACCCTCGATAGGTTTCAGTCTTGTTATCCTTCTCATTACGGTCCACCCAACTGTTGACTGTACCCGCCTGGTGACTGTTTGTGAGCTCGAAACTTATTTGCTTGTATTCTAGGGACTTACATAGGTGACTACGGGGGTATACCACAGTACCTAGGGTAGATGTCGGGTCACACTTTGTAGAGTATACCCGAAGGTTTATTCCGTGTTCAAGTTGCACTTGCACCTGTAAGTTGCTCTAGTGTTGGTTGGCGTAATTGTTCTTCCAACTAGATAGTGGTTTGCTTGGTTTATCTTATAGGAATTTTTCTAGTGTGTGCTTGGTTTTAAATGCTAGTTAAATCCTTACTGTTTCGTTGATATTTTCACAAAGTGGAATATCAAGAGATCTGTCGGTCGTGAAGGCTTCAGGTCCTACCGTCAGTTGCATTAGAGCCACCACTGCCACCATTACGGCGAAGACTTGACCAACAAGGGTCATTCGAAGCGACCAGTTCACACAAAACTATGCCTAAGCCTACTCCAAGAAGATATTACTTGAGTCTGGAGGAACCTACTATTTCTGACCTTGGAGTAGAATCTCTCGGGCCAGAAAATCCTCTGATCACTGACTTGGCGGTGCCAATATTGGTACAATTTGTCCCTCTGAGGGTGACACCTTACGAGTGTCAGATAGTCTTACAAGAAGATATGGAATAAAATGCTTCTACTTCGTATGGGAGTCCTCATACTCCCATTATGACTACTACCATAGGGGGTATGTCACCTCCTAACCCACCTTTGTTGGTTCAAAACACAGTGGTCCTGACCCCATATACCTTGGGAAGTAGTCTGATACCATCATCGATGGCGACCACTGTTCCCCTTACGCAGAGTGCGATAGGCTCTCCATTTTCATATGGTATGCCCAGCTTTGATTTGAACTCATTCCTTACCTACTCCACCCTACAGACCATGTGTCTGGGGGCAGGGAGCTAAAATTATCCTGTGCAAGGGTCTACTGGGGGCACTTCAGTCCCCTTGAATTCTATCCCTTACACTGGGGGTCATATACCTCCTCCACCCCCCTCGCTCGGTGGTACTCTCTAGCAACCCATCGAGTCAAATGATAACTACATCTTGTTTGGAGCAGGTAGTTTAGTACTTTCATCTTACACTATACTAATGAGATCCATGATGTTCTCTTTGTTCGGTGCGTTTGGTAATAACACTTTTTCTTCGACTGCCATCTCGACCAGGGGAAACCCTGGTTTTGGACAAAAGAATCTTGTGCAAGGTACTATTCCTACATAGGGGGAAAGTACAAGCATTTTCTCCTTAGAAGTAATTTGGAATCCTTGGCAAGGATCAATTCCCTCACAAGGGCTATAGGTCAGGGGAAACACCTTCCATGGTCAATGGAACCCCGGGAAAGGATCAGCACCTATGCCCATCGGATCGGTTGGGGGCATCCCCTTCCAAAATATTTGGAACACAATGTAGGGAGAAATCCCCTCCCAACCCACGTCATCCAATTATGGGAATCAACCGATGATATCCCAGAAAACATAGTTTATGTACGTTGGTCAAGGCCACAGTGTCTACCAGAACCCTGGCCAACAACCCAACTTTTCCTGGCAACCTGGTGCTAGTCAAAATCTAGGCCCCCTTTTTCCTGTACATAGTACCCAACACAAACTACCATTTTTGGAAATGCTACATCTTCCATACTTGTCTAGGTTTCCTAATGACCCGATTTGTCATGATCCGTGTTGGCCCCCCATGTCGATTAAGTTACCCTCGGATATTCCAAAATTCGAAGGTAAGCCTAGCGAAGACTTGGGTGATCACGTGAAAAATTTCCACTTATAGTGCTCGTCAAACTCGTTGCTAGACGACTCTGTACAGTTGCACATGTTTCAATGCCCTCTCATCAGGGGTGCCACGAAATGGTATATTGAGCTCGACCGCTCAAGGTATTCTTGCTTTAGCGACTTCGTGATGGCCTTCCTAAACCATTTCCAACTACCCGTGAGATACTATGTCGGCACAGAGTTGTTGGCCAACTTTGAGAAGACTAAGTTCAATCATATCTCAGATCATATTCGAGAATGGTGGCATCAGAAGAGCATGATTAAGGTACAGGTCCCACCGGATTTCTTGCTGGAGTGGTTCCTGAAGTCTTTGGTGCCAATTTTATCTAAATATGTTGCAACTTCGGGATTTTTTTCAGAGGAGGAGGAGATAATGAGAGCGCAATAGCTCCAAATGATTTACTCTCAGTCTATATTACTCTATGAGATCTTTCCAGATGCACCAGAGATCATCCTTGACAAGGCCAGACAAAAGTCTGGACCACATGCCGATGGTATAGTTGGTTCAGTGCAAGGAAATTCCACTAATATGTTGTCAAATCAATTGCAACAGTTGACGATACAACAAACATCGACCAGCCAGACCTCTGGTTCGGTTGTTCCCCCTACCCAAACGTTGGATGTACACATTGTGAAGTCGACGAACCCGAAGTCCAACCAACAGCCTGAAGGAAAGAAAAAAAAATGAAACAAGAAGGGTAAATTCGATAAGAATCCTAATAACAATGTTGGCAGGGGCAACACACAGAAGAGAAAGTCAAAGTATCTATGTAACCTTTGCATGGAAGACCACATGACTCGCATGTGCCCTCGACTGGCTGAGGCCCATAATATATTGGTGCAGCAACATCCTATTGTGCTGAGGAACCCATTTCCACATGGGAAAAATATGGCTCAAGCCTCAGCATCTTCAAGCGTGTAAGGGGGCATTCAGGGACCCCCCGCGTCTACTAGTAATATCTCGACTGCGAATGTATATGTGGTAAAAGGTAACTCTCATATAGAAACTAAGACCTAAGATTACGGAATGTTGTAATATGTCGAGAAAGGTAAAGAAGACACAAACCCACTAGTTCCTCTCCAGATTGAGAAGATGATGGGTGAAACAATGACACACATCCCCAAAGGTGCGTTCAAGAAAGCTTCTCACAATCCAAATGCGAGGGCTACCCAGAACTACTCTATAGTGGAATATTTAGCACAAACCACTTGCACGATGTCTGCTTTGGAGGTCCTCCAGAGCTACCCTTCAAAGAGAAAGGTTTTGTTATCCACCTTGGGATCTGAAGAGACTTGTAATCTAGGAGCGATCATTCTCGATCCAACCGAATTGAAACCTCACCTCCCTTACCACGTTGTGTTTCAGATAGTAGTGGCTTATACCACAAAATATTTTACTCGAAATATCTTTCATACGGTGGTTGACGAGGGTGCCTCGACTTGTGTGATGTCATTGGCATGATGGATGGCCATTGGCCAACTCATTTTGTCTTCGTCACCTACATTGCTTACTATTTTCAATGATCATTCATTCAGACCACATGGAATCATTCCTTCTTTCCCCTTGTAGTTAGGATGGAAGACCATGTGCATCAAAGTTGAAGTGGTCAATGTGCCTCACGACTAAAACCTTCTGTTAAGAAGGAGTTGGACCTATGTAATGCATGCAGTGGTTGCCACTTTTTTTGGGGTCTTATTGTTTCCACATGAGGGTCGAATCATGACCATTGAACAGTTGTCCTTCTCTCGTCCTGACCCTTCATCGGGGGCATCCACGGTCCCGATGATTGATAACCCTCAGCCCAACATAGTCAACATAGGGGTTGGTTTGTGCCCATCATTGATGGGTACTTTCAATTACCTGCCTCCTTCCGGTGATGTCAATCTTATATCAACTTCCCCTGACCAGCCTAGGGCTGAAATTTTCCAAATGTCGTCGTTCTGAAGGAATTACTTTCATGATCCATGGAATCTTCCTTCCCCATGGGCCTCGATGGAAAGGACAAAGAATTCTGGCATGGCCATGACCTTGTCCGTGGAATAATTTGTGTACAACATTGTCCAGCAAGCTTTGACTAACCCCGATCTGACTCCTGCACAGGAGTTAGATCCAATTCTTGAGCCTATTTGGGATTAAGGTTCCCTTGCCACTACAGATTCTTCAGAGCTAGTCTTGCCCTTATATGAGGTGAGTCTTGAGGCATTGACTGGTCCAAACAGACCCTGGGCTGATCTCCATCACAAATCTTATTTCCTCCCGGATTTAATAAGAATAGAGGCAGGTGAATTTGTGTTGACTATGACTGGAGATAGGTCTTGTCATATTAATCCTTGGGCTACGCATATAGTTTACGCCGAGGGTAATATGGTGAGTATCGTTGAAACGATCCCTATAGATATCTCTAGAACCCCTGATGTTGTGGATAATTTTTTCATCAGAGCAGACTTCTCCCCTGAAGAGATTCAAATTTATACAGAGTTATTTAAGGAATTCCGAGATGTTTTTTCCTGGTCTTACGAGGAAATTCCAGACATCGATCAAAGAATCATCGAACATGAGATAATGACTTATCCTAATGCCAAGCCATTCCGATAGAACCTTTGTCTGGTGAATCCTTAGAAAGTGGCAGCAATTAAGGCTGAAGTAGAGAAATTTATTAAAGTTGATTTTATCTACCACGTGCAGTTGACAGAATGGGTGTCAAATCTTGTTCTGGTTAACAAAAAACAGGGTAGGATTCATGTGTGCATGGAATTTCATGACTTGAAAAAGGCTTGTCCAAAAGATAATTTTCCAACCCCATTCATCGATCAAATCTTCAATGAATGCGTAGGTTGTGAATTCTTTTCATTCATGGATGGTTTTTTGAGATATAACCAGATTCAGATCAACCTCGAAGACCAGCATAAAACAGCTTTTATCTGTCCTTGGGGCACATTTTCTTATCATAATATGCCTTTTGGCCTAAAGAATGTTGGAGCCACATTTCAATGGGCCATGTATTTTTCTTTCCACAACCTTAGACATATACTCAAGGCTTATATTGATAATCTAGCATCACACTCTCGCAAGAGATATGATCATCCCACACACCTCTGACTAATATTTGAACGATGTCGCTACTATCGGATTTGATTGAATCCTAATAAGTGCAGTTTCTGCATGACGTTGAGTTTTCTCTTAGATTTCATAGTCTCGATGATAGGGATCATGATCGATCCTATTAAGGTTGAGGTGATAGTTCAGTTGCCTCCCCCATGCAAAATACCCCAGGTTCAGAGCTTACAGGGGAAAGCAAACTTTCTTCGGTGTTTTTTCACGAACTATGCCAAGATCACTAAAGGGTTCATGCATTTACTGAAAAAGGGAGTCCCTTTATGTTGGGACGAAGCCGCTCAGTGCTCTTTTGAAGCATTGAAACGCGCCCTTACGTCTGCCATTCTACTTCGGCCTCCCAATTATAATAGATATTTCTTGTTGTACTTGGACACTATAGAGTCAACCATCGGCATGGTCTTGGTTCAAGAGGATGGTCTGCTCGAGGAGCATGTTATTTATTACATGATTCGAGGCTTGGTTGGGCTGGAACTCAATTATTCCCATGTGGAGAAGCTTGCTTTGGCAGCAATGCATGTTGTCCGATGGTTCCGTCATTATATTCTTCTTTGCAAGATCATTGACATTATCATTGTGAATCCCTTTCAATATGTGTTGACATGATGGGTCATTGGTAGAAATATCAGTAGATGGATTGTAATCCTCCAGGAATTTGACTTGGATTTTGTTTCCGTGAAATCCAAAAATTTGTTGGTCTTTGCGAAACTTATTTTGTAACTTCCGATCAAATCAAGTGATGTTACACCCAAAGAATCACCTATCAAAGGAGATATTTTTCTGATCGCATATTCAGACCCCTGGTATGGAGATATACTAGTCTATCTCTAGACTTTGAAGTGCCCTGCTTCTGCTTCCCGTGAAGAGCATCAACAAATTCACCATCAGGCACGAAACTATCTCATACTCGATGACACTTTGTATCGTCAAGGCATAGATTGCATTCTTCGTCGGTGCCTTATCCACGAGGAAGAAGAACGCGTTCTTAATGACTGCCACACTGGAGCATGTGGTGGTCATTTGTCTGGGTTGTCAACAACCCAAAATATTCTATGAGACGATTAATATTTTCCTACTTTAATCAAGAATTGCGTTGAGTCAATCAAGAAGTGCCACCTGTGACAGATATTCTCTCAGAAGATGAGGGCACATCCTGCTCCCATGTTTCCCGTCATCACAGTTGGTCCTTTCACTAAGTGGGGGATTGATTTTACTACATTTCACCTGGCTTCATCCAGGGGTCATTGTTATATCATCGTAGCAGTAGACTACTTCACGAAGTGGGTCGAGGCTATGCCAACATTTAACAATGATGGAGAAACAATGACTCTCTTCATTTTTAACCAGATAGTATCAAGCTTCGGCATCCCGAAGGAGATTGTTGTTGACCATAGCATTCACTTCTAGAGAAAAATGATGTCTGAGTTAACATCAAATCTTGGGTTGAGGCAAGAACATTCATCACCCTACTACCCACAAGTGAATGGTTAGTTGGAAGTTGTGAATAATTCCCTCAAGACTATTCTTCAGCAAACGATCAATTATGCCAAGTCAAATTTGCATTTGATGTTGTACTCAACGTTGTGGGCCTACTGAACGTTTGTAAAGACTGCCACCAATTTCTCACCTTTTCAACTCATTTACGGGCTGGAAGTAGTCTTGCTTATTGAGTGTCAGATCTCATCTTTAAAGTTGGCAGTAGAGTTACTTCCAGACATGTCACCACTTGAGGAACACCTATTATATCTCAAGCATCTCGATGAGAAACATTCTGATGCAACCTTGGCCAATGAGGCTCATAAGAAATGAGTCAAGTATCAATATGATCAGTCTGTTCATCCTTAGATTTTTTCTGAAGGTGATCTTGTCCTGGTTTATGATCAAGACAAAGATCCCCTGGGGGAATGCAAGTTAAAACCCATGTGGTTCGGACCTTTCATCGTGAAAGAGGTCTTAAAGAAGGGCACTTACTGTCTAGTTGAATTTGAAGGAAATTCCTTGGCAGAGCCTAGAAATGGACTCTACCTCAAGAAGTATTACTCTTAGGTTGGTCGCCTGGGTGACTTCTTGTACATATGTATAGTTCTTATATAGTTTTTTGTATTTTTGTTTTATGGACGTGTCATTATTTATGTCATATTTTTCACTGTGGTAGATGTCAAATGAATCGGAGGTGTTCTTTGGGTTCATGGACGGCGCTAGCCAACACACTCAGAGGCTTGCTTCCGCAGCTTGGGTGATTTTCACACCTGAAGGCCAGTTTCTATCTTCTGGAGGTATCTGTTTAGGTGATGCCACAAACAATGTCGTCGAGTATAGCGTAGTGATAGAGTTGCTTCGTGATGCTTTGTCACATGGAATCTCTCACCTCTAGGTCTACTTATATGCCCAATTGGTTGTATCCCAATTAAATTTATTTTACCGTGTTTATGATCCTACTTTACATCGACGTTTCCTTAAGGTACATCTCTTAGAACATTACTTTGATTACATTACGTATATCCATGTTCCTAGGAGATTAAATCAAATGACAGATCTCTAGCTAATCAAGTATTAGATTGGCATGTTGCACACACATACACATGTACATACATTTGTAAAAAATGTGATCCATAAGACATAAATATGTAAATATGTGTGTGTGTGTGTGTGTGTGTCAAAAAGTGTCATAGTACATAGGTGGGTGTGAACGCCTCATAAATAGGATACAGTATACATCACGGGGCTTATGTCCTCAAAAATATACAAAACATGCTCTCGGAACATAATAAGTCCAGCCTATCTAATATCGGGGCCTACTGGCCCTACCGTAGTGAACGACGGCGTTAGCCAAATGCTGGAAAAGTTGGACCCAAGTCCGTGGCACCCCAACTACATGAGGCTGCATGGATGGTAGGATATCCTCGATCTCGGCCATGGGAACTGTACGAGTGAGTGTGGTGAGGTTTCGCTCCACCCATCTCAAAAATCTCTCAGCCTCTCCAGCTAGAGGTCCCCCTACGATTGTTGGTCCCACCTCTAGTGGAGGACGTCGTCGAGTCCTTGTGAAGTCTATCGGGCACACTGGTCCCACATCTGTACATAATAGATACATAGATGTCAATACTTTGATGCATACAAAAATGATATATATAAAAGAAATTAAAAATTAAATAACTTTAAAAACATGTACCCAGCTCTCCTCACTCCTCTCCAGGAGGTATGGGCATGTCCGAATCTCTGGAGAATTTGATTCCATCATAGGGGTAGTCTTCTATGGTTAGAATCTGTCATTCCCACCAGTCGAAGATTTTTTTGTCGAGGGCCTCTATGGTCCTCCCTCCCCCCTATCGTGGCAGTAGTGTTTCCCATCTACATATCATTGGGAAGGAGGCCACATGCCCCCATACAATCTCTCTGGGACTTAGACTAGCACCCTTTCGAAGAAGAACGAGCATAGGATGGTGCTAAACCTAAAGTTCTTGTTGCTACGCTCTCGACACTCTATCAGTTGCCTCTTCATGCAAGTGAGCATGGTCGTGCTCCAATCATAAATATGTGCCTCAAGGCACTGAATTTCATAATGCATGTGTGCCTGGGAAGCCTGGTGTAGGGCTGAAAATCTAGTGATCTGCCCAATAAGTAATAGGATCACCTTCAGTGACAAGTTGGTGATCTTGTTAATGGGCACTTGAGAACCTACTTTTTGAGTGTCGGCCTTGCAATGCATCTTGATGTAGTCTTCAATGTTGAAAGGCCTAGGGGGGAAAGTGTGCAGATTGATTGGTTCCCCTCTCCTTGAGAGGCCAATCAAGAAGTATATGTCCTCATTTGTTGGATTCAACAACTTCCCCTCTATCATAAAAGCCTCTGCATATGAATGCCATTAATCTACCAGGGTGTTCAGTAACCTGGGTTGTGCCCTCATAAATGGACACCGGAAGAACTTCCACAACCCACATTGTTTCAATGTGGCAATGGAAGCAAGGTCCTCATCGACCAAGATATCAATATCCTCATGTTCCCTCTCCCTCCAGTGGACATACATCCTGTTCCATGATAGTTCAACGGGGAGTTATCTCTTGCATTTTTTATTTTATTTCTTTCCATGCTTTTGAGGGTGTATGTGGGATGTTTTGGTCACAGTCGTGTATGTATGTGGGAAGACTATTTTCTTCTCAAGTACATATGTGGGTTGTCCATAGACATCCCACGTACATGTAGGGCCACCCGTTTTTAGGAGAGCACTCCCCCAAAAAAACAAAAAAGAATACATAAAGGAAGAATGGAAATGCAGGAGGGATGAGTTTGTAATTACTTGGTCCAAGTGGAATTTTGTTTCATCCTCTGAAGCTCCCACAATCAAATTCTTTAGAAAAGGGATCTTTTTTACCTTTTGGTTAATTTTCAAATTGCAATGGTGAAAATGAACTGTCAGCTTCTATTTATAGACTTTTTTGGCCTTTGTTTACCACTTTTTTGACCCACTTTGTCATTTTCTTTGGCTTGGAAATCATTAAATTCCATTCTTGATTTTCTTATTGGATGTTACGATACACTTTTCCTTTTGGTTTGGTAACTTTTTGGGAGATGGGTCGCTTTTAAAGGTCCTTTGATAAAAGTCATTTTTCCAACTTTTTTCATATAAGTTAGGATTTCACCTCCACTTTATGTATCACGTTGTCTTTTCCTCTTTTCCATAGGATTGATCCCACCAAGGTGTGACACGAAACTGTCTTTGTTGCTTTAGAATATTTGTGCTTAGGTGGTAGAGCCTACCTTTACGTGGATTCCCTAGATAGATCCGTGTTGCATTTTGGCATCCATGTTGTCTATAATGACTTTAGGCTCTGGATTCCTTGTTAGTCTTGTCATGATTACAAGATTGAGCCTCATTCGTCTGATGCACCATCAATCTTGGCCTCTCCCTCAGGACTCCCAAAATGAGCATGATTTCTTTTCTTTCAATCTCTCTTTGAAATCCGAAAGAAACATTCGACAAGACTACATTTATGCTTTTCAATCTTGTTTGGATTAACTGAGAAAAGTAGCCTCCTGGAGTCTTCTTTAATCCCTTTTCAGACTCTCTAAAATTGAAAATATTGTCAAGTGATCTTGTTGTCCTTCACGCTCGCCAAAATCAAATTTGAAGTCAAGTCTATCCGGTGGTAGTTTACCCCTTTTTTGGTCTGGATGGTGAATTTTACGAATAAAGGTATACTCTAGGAACTTCGGTTCACTAGAAGAGTATTCTCAGGTATAATTTTAACCCTTTTTCAGGCCTGAGGGACTAAATTTATGAAAAAGGAACATCCTCCCTGGTTTTGGTTTATCACCTTTTTCGGGCCTTGAGATTACTCATGAAAAAGGAACCCCCACAGAGTCCAAAGTTAAACCCTTTTCAGACTCCCTAAAATTGAAAAGATTGTCGAGTGACCTTGTTCCTTCACACTCATTAAATTGGTCCAAAAGAACATCTACTAGCATGAGTTTACCCCTTTTTCTGGCATGTAGATTATGGAGGAAAAAGTTACACCTTGGGAGATTTGTCTCGTTGGGAGAGTTCTCCTCAATAAATTTTATTCTTTTTCGGGCTAATGAGACTAAATCCAGAAAAAGAATGTGAGTCCATCGTTAAGATTTTTCAAACTCCTTAAAATTGAAAATTTTTCCAAGTGATGTTTTCTTTGTCACACTTGATAAAATGGTTTTGAATAGAAGCCTTTTCGGTGCTAGTTTACCCCTTTTTCAAACCGACTAGACTATCTCTGAAAAAGGCACCCCTTGGAGTCTTATTTTACGTCTTTTGATACTCTCTAAACATGAAAAAACCACTGAGCTTACCTTCTCTGGGATCGTTAAAATTACATTGAATGGGGTTTTCATTGTGTCTTGCTAATCGCATTTGCATCTCTACATATTTGGCCTAATATCGGCTCCATGTTGCTCTCAGTTGAACCTTTGAAGCATGCCTTATATGCAATCCTTGTAGCACTTTGCGTCTGCAACCTGGCACCTTGACCCATGGAGGAATTTTCCCCGAGTGTCCTTTTCCTACACATGTCTCCTTGCTCTGAGCATTAGTGTGTTCCTTGCACCTGGAACTAGTATGATTTCTTGTGAATCTTGTTTCCTCCTTTGTAACATAGCATTCTTTTATTCTTTTTCAAATCTCTTTAAAAAATTGAAAAAGACAAAAAAAAATCAAAAACCCCAAAAAGAGGGGACGAGAAATATATATTCTTTTTTTTGACAGCACAATGAGTCGCCCTTGGAAAAATCACATCTTTACATTTTTTCGTCAAGCATTGGGATGTAATATTACCTTAGGAAGTTTTTCTCTCTACATAGAGTTGTGTCCTCCTCCATTTGGTTACTCTTCCAAACACATGAAGAGTTTGTGTTGCCTCCTGCATCATGAACTTATGTCAATGTCATGTTGCCTGAGTCTGATAATCTTTCGTGCTTTTGTCCAAGGGAAGTTTCACCCAACCTAAGTCATCCTTTCTGTAGTTTGTCTCTTGACCTAATGACCCGACCATCCTAAAAGTCCAATCAAGTCTTTGTTCAAAATCAATGAAGTTCTCTACATGATCATCAAGATCCTCTTGTCTTTTCCTGACGAGCCATCGAAAACCTCTGGGTAGTGAATTCATACACTCGCATTTCACTCCTACCCAAGTTTTGAAGATCTTGAAGTTGTTTCTCGAGCTATGAAGACCTAATCTCCAGCCATCGGGCAATATTGGCTTCTTGAAGATGGATACTATACTTGTATATCTTTGATTTTGAGATGTAGATCTGATGTGTATTGCTCACTACTACACTTTATATAGTTATATGACATGGATCTGCAGTGTATTTGATTGGAAACCATGATTTATTTCATCCCGAGCATGGGTATGCACACCTCGGAGAGACAATTGTTATTTTGCAGATGGCACCTCCTGAACTGTGGTCCCGGGCTCACTCGTTTCGTACATTGGTGAAGATTTTGTAATGTATTTCATCCATCAGATGCTCTTCTGACCTCACACATTAGGGGGCATATGTTATAACCCTAAATTTATTTACACATGCATACCTGGCCTTGGCCCTCTTACTTGCATTTTTTGTCAAAGAACTACTGATTTGCTCTTCTAAAAAAACAATTTATTGAAGATGTACGTGCCCGACACCAATACTACCCACGTACATACGCTTGTTGCACCACTATAGCTCACGTACATATGCATGTTGCACCATTACAGCCTGCATATACTTGCAAAAGTTGCAAAAAATATTACGTGCTATTGGGTAGTTTCCCAACTAATCCATTGCTTATAGCTCGTCACCAAACCAAATAA
Source organism: Picea engelmannii (assembly GCA_009831015.1). Taxonomy (NCBI): domain Eukaryota; kingdom Viridiplantae; phylum Streptophyta; class Pinopsida; order Pinales; family Pinaceae; genus Picea; species Picea engelmannii. The sequence continues at coordinate 416 of ML830122.1, read as the reverse complement.
CCATCCTTTTGTCATATAAAAGAAGGTTTTGGGATCTCATTTGACATCTAGACATAAGAACAGTGAAACTCTACCTGTTTCACATCCCCTCCTTTCCCAAGTTAATTGCATCACTTTTGCGAGAATTGGCTCGACATTCCCCAATTAGCCCGTCTTCCTCCATCAGAACTCATTCACTTCCAAAGAAGAGATCAGAAGGTTGAGAGGAGAAGCCATACAAAGGTGCACTTCGAGCTTGGTGAAGAGGATCCTAGACCAGGTTCATGGAAAAGTAGTTGACTTTGGTTGTAAAGGTATAATCATTGAGTTATTAATAAAATAATTACTTTTCATGTCCCAAATCATGGTGTATTGAATGATTTTAAAGGTTTATGTCTTGACATTCTAACATATAACCCTAATTTTTATATGAAATA
>ML830121.1:108573-142809 GCA_009831015.1 Picea engelmannii | reverse complement strand
AGTCTGCTACACATCTCTCTGCTTCTCTTCTATGCTCTTCACACACTCTCCTTCTCTGTTACAATACACAACGAGGGTGTCTATATCTCATTTCCCTCTTGCGCTCTAAAACTGTCTAATCTAGAATTGAATTCTATCTACTTTACATTAACTATCATAAATGCTTTATATCTACTAAGGATGAGAGAGAATTTCTCAAGGTCCATTTACATTATACAAGTGTGCCTTCATTTAATTATCACATTTAAGGTTGGTGCATTAACTTCAAGACAATTTCAAAATTTGCGTTGGGTGGTTGTCCAACTATCTTTTGCTTCCACGTTGGCTCGCTTGAGATGCTCCTTCATCACTTCCACACACGATCCTAGATCTCCACAATCTATCGACACGTAACTTCCTCCCAAATCAACGGTTGTTGTTGATTTCGGGTTTCCGGCCTTCCAAAGTTTCAAATCTCAATATCCTCTTTACTCCACATGACAATATTCCGGAGTGGAAGATCTTTCGACACCTGTCCCTTTAAATATGTGGCCAGGATCTCCTCCGTGAATCCAGCCTTCGGGAATCTCAATTCTCAAACCATCACTTCTTATGACTGAATATCTTCTGGAATGGAAGATCTGTTGACGCGTGTCTCTCCAATCGATGACTATGCTCTCGCTTCGGGACTTTGGCCTCCTCAACCAGATCAACGATCCTTCAGCTTCTTCTTTGATCAACGATTGAAATCTTATCCGGGACTTTGGACTTCTCCCCCTCCTCTTTTCTTTTGGAGTTCTAGATCTGGTGCCGCGTGTCCACCCTCACATCAATGGTTGTCGTCACTTCGAATTTCCTGGCTTTGGAAATCTCAAATTTCAAACCTTGCCTTCCTCCATAGATCAAACTTCCAGAGTTGCTAATACACTGATGTGTGTCCACTCTAAATCAATGGCTACGATCCCTTCGCGCCTCCCTTGACCTAACGACTATGAATTACTTTGAGGCTTTACCTGAAGTTCATGGATTTATGCCATGTATCCTCTATATCGGACAACCCAGATTCACTTCGGGTCTTCGGGTTTCAGAAATTTCAACTTTCAACTAAAACTCAAATGCAACTTACCTGAAGCCTACGATTTGCCTCCACGTGTCCCTATGGATATAATGGTCAAGATCTCTTTGTCTCTTCGATGGTTCGGCTCTTCAGTTCTTCAACGCTTCGGCTCTCCAAATCTTTGGCTCTATGGGAATTCTCTTTTTGGTTCTTCAGCTCTTTAGGCCTTCTCTCTATGGTTCTTCGGCTCTTCGATGCTTTGGCGCTTCAGCTCTTCAGGCTTCGAAAATCTCAATTCTCAACCAAAACTCCGCTACAATTTACTTGGATCTCGCAATCAGTTGACAAGTGTCCCCTTGCAGATTGAAGGCTCTCGACTCTTCAGCTATTCAAGATTCAGCAGTTTCAACTCCTCTGCACTAGTTCCTCCCAGAGTACTTTCACCTGAAACTTCGTCCTTCCGCCACCTGTCACCCTGGATGATGGCCAGTTCCTGCTCACTTTAGGACTTCAGGACTTTGACCAGTCCACTCTCCTATGCACCCATAAGAGTTAATTTTCATGCACTTTACCTTAGATCGGATGGATTTCTATCCTCTGCACTTAGATCCAATGGTTAGGATCCTTTCTTCTCCTTTGTTCTCTCCTTTTTTCACTGGACTTAGATCTGACAGTCCAGGCTCCTTCCCACAACCGATCTAACGGTTGTTGTCATTCCTCCTCTTGAGATTTTGACTTCTTCCAAATTGGAATATCTTGACAATGTTCAAAGGTTTCGACCTTTGAACTTTCTCCTGCGAACCCGACTATTTGGATCTCGCTTGTGCTCTTGAATGCGTTATCTTTTTTGAGATTTTTTATTTACTCAGTCTCTTAAGGATCTTGGCCCTTCTACTTCCTTCCAAAGGGTTCTTGTGCCCTCTTGGAAACTCCTCTCTCAATGCACACCTTGCAGAGCTTTTCTACAGAGCGTTCAACAACTCTGTGAGTATCCTCCTCTGATACTCTTCTCCCTGAACTCGACAAGAGTTCCTCTGTGCACACTTGTACCCGCTCGATTCCTACCTGGAATAGATCTACAGAGTTCTCAATAAATTTGATTCTCTCTAAACTCAAGAGTTATTCCTGTGCACTCCTTGCACTTCTGTTGATGAAGGTTCAGCGATATCTCTCCTGAGCTTCTCTGAGTTTAACTCACCTCTTTCAATGCACTCCTTGTGGAAAACGTGTACTCCTCTCACTTGAAACTCAAAGACGAGAAATAATTGAAACTCATGCAATACTTCACCAGTTCATACATTCAGAACATGAATGACATATAAAATCATAACAATGAACACAATACATAAACGCACATTATGCAGAAAAACTGTTTTTCTATTATCTTTGTGTGTCTATACAGATGTTTACATAAAAACTGGATTGTAACAGAGTCCCAGTTCTCTCAAGTTCTCCTAACCTAACTTTATCCTGAGTTCTTCTCCCAATACCATCTACTTTGTCTCTCTCCTTTTACAAAATAGGGCTCTATGAGATTATCCTCTTCACTGCCTTAGTGTCATCATTGTCTTAGTTAAGACACCATACTCCTACAACTTCATTACATAAATGATGATCCAGACCTGACTATGATCTAGACCTACTTACACTCAAATATTTAAGGTAACTTTATCTACTACCTGTACAAAGGTATGGCTTGGCTCTTACATCCTTACAACACAAATCTCCATATGATCAGATTTCGAATTTAAAAATGGGAGGGTCAATGCCTCTCCCTTTCTCCATTACGTGCCTATGTGTTGGATTTTTGGCGCATTTGTTGAGGTGGAGCGATGCTCCTGCATCATACTCCACTGCTGGGAAAATCATGAGCTCCTAATCATGATCTCCTCTTCTCCAGTGTTGAAATCCTCCTAGATCCCAAATTCTCCCTTAGAGTTGTCCTCTTGCTCCTCTCCATCTATTTCATTGTTGTTGATGATGATGATGCTTCTTCTTCTCATTCTTCCCTTATGTTGTTGCAGGTTCTCCTCTGTTTAGCTTCCTTTTGTTGATTGTTTCTTGCGTTGACCTCAACATTAGCCTTTGTATCTCCTCTATCACCCTGTCCAGTTGCTTCAATGGTTGGGTCTTCTTATGCAGTCTTCTTGGCTACAACTCTTCCTTATCAGTGGGTAGACCATTTGATCCCCCATATTATTTTTTTTTGTTGTGGCATTATATTCCCACCTTACTGTAAACTTTGGTCCTACAATTTCCTCATTGAGCTATTACTCAGCTTCCGCCACTGACATATTGGATTCTTCTGTCAACTCCTCTTGTGTTGGTTCAAGTCCAACTTCTTCCAGCTGCTCCTCTAGCTGGTATGCTCCTCCATCTGCTTCCAACTTGACCTGTTGGATGCGCATGCTTTGTACTATCACCCTTCTTTCTAGGGCTCTCAATTTTTCATACAGATCGGTAAAATCCATGCTGTATGCTTCCTCTTCTTCTGCAAGCTCCAATGTTGCATTCATATCCTATTTATCCTCTTGGATGAAAGTTTTGATCAATTCTATTGAATGATCTTCTCCTTCTGTTGGGGTAGACATCAGTCTCTGCTCTATTTCTTCCTCTTTGACAATTTATTTTGGTTGTCTTTCTTCTTCTGTTGCACTTTCATCATGTGCACTAGCCTCTACTTGGTTGTTTTCTAGGAATGTCTTGATCCCTCCAATAATCAGAATGCTACTCTGATCCTCCTCCTGGATGGTGAAAGTATTTAATTTCTCATCATATTCATTCACATGGTCTGCAAATCCACATGAATATTTACATATCATCACTCCTTGCTAACCTGAACTGACTTCTGAGCTCTTGAGACTTTCAGACAATCTCACCTCTTTCCCCCTACACCTAGCAATTTGGTACTTCTCTTATGCCCACCTGGCAGTCTATGAGATCAATCGATCCCCTCTCATTTCCCACCTGGCAATTTAAAATTTCAACATTGCTCCTCTGGCAATATATGAGACTATTTCCCACCTGGCAACTTGAAAGTCCATTTCTGCCCACCTGGCAGTTTACAAAATCTTTATCTAATCTCACCTCCTCCTCATCACTAAGGTGTCTCCCAATTTATGGTTCACAGATGGAAACCATTTCTTCCTCTGTGTCACTGAGGTTTTCAGCATGCCTCAGCCACCTCCTTACCATTTGTTGTTTTTTTCTGGCCAACAACTTTTGAACAGGCCATTTTACCTTCCTCTTCAGAGGACATTCATACCTCCAGCGTACCTTTGCCTCTTGTTGCATCCTCAATGCTACCTTCTCCATCCTTGCTCTTATCTCGTTGATCTCTAGATCCATCTTTGGATTGCATTTTTTCTTGAGGCCTTCTTTTCGACCATGCTCATGGCCTTTAGTAGCCATTTCCACCTTCTACCTGCCCTCCTGGAAAGTCTATGGATCACTCTACATCTGAGAGCATATCCATATTATCTCACATATCACCTGGTTGTTTAAATTTTTGTTGTTGCACACATGCAACAACCTTCTCACAGAGCATCAATACCTTGTTTTCCTTTCACATATTGTCTCTAGGAAAATTTGAACCTCTGATATCATCTAATGTTACCAGATTATCTCCTTTCACCTCCTTCTTGTTTGTTGTCTACAAATAAAATTCAGGTCTTCTCCTCTTTCTCTTTCGCCTGAAATATACAGATGAAAATTCATGCTCTGATACCACCTGGTATCTGACTATATCCTTTCTCTGCTCTCTACTACAGAAAAATCTGGGCTCTGATACAACCTGATGCAGCCCCCTTACCCTCATGGGGTTCTGTGACCTCCCGGTCTAGGATATTTTCACTCTTCTGAGTTGAATCGACCTTTCAGGTTCCCCTTTGAACCCAAAAAAATTATACACAGGCCCATTTTCTTATAAGGTGCAGGTCATGTGATATCCTCACCCTTTGTCTACGCGCTCTAGGGGCTCTTCACTTTGTGGGCACGGGCTCCTTTTCACTAGCCCCTTATTTTATATGTCCCTCTGGGCTATGTCCCTGTGGAATTACGCGATTGCGTGCTTGGGTAAGAGTGGTTTTTAACCAACCCATTTTTCGCCCCATAATACACCTCTAGCTACCATGTATCTCTTTATCAAAACCGTGGTAAACATTGTGGCCCGCTCAAGAAAAATTAAAACTTGAGCAAGTCCTGGCCCCGCAATCCTTCATGTATGTTGATCTCTTTCACCTCTGCGATGCTCCGTGATCAACGGTTGCGATTTATCCTCTTATTCCTACCTTCTTTCCTCCTTCCACGTGCAATCCCAGATCTCCATGATCTGTCGACACGTAGCTTCCTCCCAAATCAACATTTGTTGTTGATTCCAGGTTTTCGACCTTCGGGAGTTTCAAATATCAATATCATATTTCCTCCACATGACAATCTTCCAGAGTGGAAGATCTTTCGACACTTGTACCTTTAATTATACGGCTAGGATCTCCTCTGTGAATCAAGCCTTCGGGAATCTCAATTATCAAACCCTTACCTCTTATGACTGGATATCTTTTGAATTCAAGACCTGCTGACATGTGTCTCTCCAATCGATGAATGTGCTCCTGCTTCAAGACTTTGGCCTCCTCAACCAAATCAACAGTCCTTCAGCTCCCTCTTTGATCAACGATCGAGATCTTCTCCGGGACTTCGGACTTCTCCCCCTTAGCTTTTCTTCTGGAGTTTTGGATATGGTGTCGCATGTCCACCCTCACATCAATGGCTATCGTCACTTCGGATTTCCAGGCTTCGAAAATATCAAATGTCAAACCTTGCCTTCCTCCGTACGTCAAACTTATGGAGTTGTGAATCCATTGACGCATGTCCACTCTGGATCAATAGTTGTGATCCCTTCACATCTCCCCTGATATGATGACTATGAATTACTTCGGGACTTTACCCAAAGTTCACAAATTTATGCCACGTCTCCTCTAGATCGGACAACCCAAATTCACTTTGGGTCTTCGGGTTTCGGAAATTTCAACTGAAACTGAAACTCAAATGAAACTTACCTAAAGCCTACAATATCCCACCATGTGTCCCTCTAGATCTAACAGTCCAGAACTCTTTGGCTCTTTGGCGCTTTGGCTCTTCAACTCTTCAGGCCTTCGCTCTTGGGGTCTTCGACTCTTCGACTCTTCGAGATTTATCTCTTTGGGCCTTCGCTCTTCGGCTCTCCGACGCTTCGGCTCTTCGAGCTTTGGCAATCTCATTTCTCAATCGAAACTCTGCTACAATTTACCTGTAGCTTGTGATCTGTTGACAAGTGTCCCCTTGCAGATCGATGGCTCTCGGCTCTTCAGCTATTCGGGCTTCGGAAGTTTCAACTCCTCTTCCCTCGTTCCTCCCAGAGTACTTTCACCCAAAACTCCATCCTTCCACCACCTATCACCCTGGACAATGGACAGTTCCTACCCACTTAGGGACTTCGGGACTTTGACCAATCCACTCTCCTATGCACCCATAAGAGTTAATGTTCATGCACTTTACCTTAGATTGGATGGTTGTCGATCCTCTGCACTCAGATCCGATGGTTAGGATCCTTTCTTCTCCTCTGCACTCTCCTTGGTTCACTGGACTTAGATCTGATGGTCTAGGCTCCTTCCCACAACCGATCTGATGGTTGTTGTTGCTCCTCCTCTTGAGCTTTTGACTTCTTCCAACTTGGAAGATTTTGTCAATGTTCAAAGGTTTCAACCTTTTCACTTTCTCCTGTGAACCCGACTATTTGGATCTCTCTTGCGCTCTTGAATGCGTTATCATTTCTGAGATTTTCGATTTACTCAGTCTCTTAAGGATCTTGGCCCTTATAATTCCTTTCAAAGGGTTCTTGTGCCCTCCTGGAAACTCCTCGCTCAATGCACACCTTGCAGAGATTTTCTACGGAGCGTTTAACAACTCTGTGAGTATCCTCCTCTGATACTCTTCTCTTTGAACTCGACAAGAGTTCCTCAGTGCACACTTGCACCCGTTCGATGCCCACCTGGCAGATCTCTACAGAGTTCTCAGTAACTCTGATTCTCTCTGAACTCAACATAGAGTTCTTCCTGTGCACTCCTTGCACTTCTGTTGATGAAGGTTCAACGATATCTCGCATGAGCTTCTCTGAGGTTAAATCTCCTCTGTCAACACACTCCTTGCGGACAACATGCACTCCTCGCACTTGAAACTCAAACATGAGAAATAATTGAAACTCATGCAATACTTTACCATTTCATACATTCAGAACATGAATGACATATAAAAGCATAACAATGAACACAATACATAAACACATCATATGGAGGAAAAACTACTTTTCTATTATCTATGTGTGTCTATACAGATGTTTACATAAAAACTAGACTGCAACAGAGTCCCAGTTCTCTCAAGTTCTCCTAACCTAACTCTATCTTGAGTTCTACTCGTAAGAACTTCTACTATGTCTCTCTCCTTTTACAAAAGAGGGCTCTACGAGATTATCCTCTTCACTGCCTTAGTGCCATCATTGTCTCAGTTAAGACAACATACTCCTACGACTTCATTACATAAATGATGATCTAGACTTGACTACGATCTAGACCTTCTTACACTCAACTATTTAAGGTGACCCTATCCACTACATGTACAAAGGTATGCCTTGGCTCTTACATACTTACAACGCAAATCCCATGGGATCATATTTCGAATTTAAAAATGGGAGGGTCAATGCCTCTCCCTTTCTCCATTGTGTGCCTATGTGTTGGCTTGTTGGCACATTTGTTGAGGTGGAGCGATGCTCCTGCATCACCATGTACCAAGTATGTACCAATCATGCATCAACTACTCAACAACTATGACTCATCAATATGTACTAACAGCATCCACTATACACCTCATGTATGTGCCAACTCATCAACTACTTGTCTCAACCATGTACCCAGCGTGTACCTCAACCAAAAGCCCTCATCAATTTCATCATCCAAAACTGATTTGTAACTCTGTAACAAACCTGGTGTATATGATCACATACCTGCAAACCTTCCTTAACTTTAACAACAAGAGACTAGCATTTTCATCAAACTTTACTTTAGTCTCACATGACTAATTTTGGATTAGTCAATAACCCTAAATTGAAATAATCATAACTAAGTACCTGTAATGAATAAATATATGAAAATAGTACACAATGTTTTTTAGTGTCTTTTATGCAATTCCTCCAGGTTTCATTACTTGGAACTTCTCAGAAAAGGAGTTATAGAAAAAATGAAATACCTTGTTGAATTCTGACTTATTCTAGAGAGAAAACATGTAGAGCATTCCCTGCACGGAATATTTGTTGTATGGATATGAAAATGGTACACAGAATACTAAAGATTGTACTCTAACCAATACATTTGGTCTTACTAAATTTGGATCTATTATGAAGAAGTTATGACGTTTTTACCTTAAACACATGTTTTAGACTAGTTTTAGGACTAGCCATAAACCATATTTTCCATGGAGTGTAACTCCAAAAATACAATGACCCACAAGCTGAAATTGTTATCACAACTACTTGGATAGTTTTCCTTAATGGACGCCAAATTTTGCGGTCTGAATCATTCTACAAAAAAAGTTACTGCGAAAATGGTGAGGTGATCTGTAAATAACATACCTTAGAAAGCATCATCAAAATAATTTATCCTCCCTTGAATTTCATCCTTCTTTACTTCACCTTCCCTCTGAAATTCACCTTAGATATCCGTTGGTTACCTCGGTTGCTTGTAGATATTCAATATGATCAAGTGTATTTGAATGAGAGATCCTTGCCTCTTATTTATACTTTCATGTAGCTTCCTTAAGGGGTTACCTTCTAATCATCTTAACCCACTTTCTTTATTTTATGGCTAACCCACTTCTAAACACTTGTCCACTTAACTTAACCACTTTCCACAATTAGTAAGTTCACCATTAACTTTATTATTTAAATAATTTTACCTTCCAATCATCTTAACGCACTTTCCTTATTTTAGGGCTAACCCACTTCTAACCACTTGTCCACTTAACTTAACCACTTTCCACAATTACTAAGTTCTCCATTAACTTTATTATTTAAATAATTTCATTTGCATCCACTTTGACTTATAGTACACTCATCACTTCACTTTATTATTTAAATAATTTCTTCTTTGCAACCACTTTGACCTTTTGGGGCTTCTAGATGACTCATGAGGGTTCTCCAACTTCACATGGCCATAACTCTCTAACCACGAGGAGTTATGTGACGTTCCACATACCACCGGAAATGGCATGACATGTATTATCCATCTATAACAGTATGTAATATTATAGATATAAAAATTATGCAGAACATAAATAAAATGCTAGAAATGGCAGATGAACAACATTATAACCAGAACAACACCACAATAATACCAAAATGATACCAGAATAACACCATAAAGAGAACTTTGATTACTGAGAGAAATGTTCACTTGCCTCTTCGAGGGGGAAACCTCCAGCAGAGTGGATCTCTATTACAATAATATCCAAGACAAAATTTATCATACCCTCGACTCTTATTTATGCTAAATATGTTTATCAAAAGAACCATCTAGAGGAAGATCCTTCTAGAAGCGGAAGCTTCTATTAGGTTTTCTTACATTCAAATTATTCTTCCTTATTGCTAGGCCTTATTAATATTTACCTTTATAACATTGAAATATATTATTCTACCTACATGAGGGGTTAGGTCCCCAACATGTCCTCCCCCTTAAAAACAACCTTGTCCTCAAGCCTTGAGATGTGGAAATTGTTGCAGAATGGTAGTTGGTTCCCAAGTGGCATCTGTTGGGGTTGTATCTTTCCACTAGACTAACACTTCCTTGATGGTTCTCTAACGCAAAAGAAGCTCACGTTGGTCCAAAAATTCTTGTGGTTGTAGCCAAATGGATCATTCTTCGTCCAACTCGGGAAGGTTGGTTTGAGTTTGGCACTTAGTTCCAATCACCTTCTTTAAGTAGGAAACATGAAAAACAAGATGTAGCTTAGAATGATTGGGAAAAGCTAACTGATAGGCCACCTATCCCACATGCTTGATAACAGTATAAGGACCATAAAATTTGGGCGCTAGTTTCTGACAATGGTCAGCCTTGACGATTTTTTTCTTGTAAGGCTGCAGTCGAAGAAACACCTGATCCCCTTCTGCAAATTGACGTTCAAAGCGACCTTGATCTTCTTGTTGCTTCATGCGATTCTGGGCCATGACCAAATTTTCTTTTAGGGTATCGAGAATAGACTCTTGAACTGTAAGCATTTGTTCAACCTCCTGTAAGCATTTGGTAAGCAGTTCTTGAACCATTTTCTCAATTTCATTTTTTTGGGAAAAAGGGTGACGATAGGGATGGATATTGGGAGGAAGGATTCCTAGGACAAGGGGAATGGAATGATTATGAACACCACGGGAAGGAGGGAGTCCCTGGGGAGTGGAAAAAACCACTTGATGTTTAGAGATGATGGATTGGAGGTCCTACGGCATAGAGGGTGTCTCAGTTGTTTGTATGGCATGGAGTTGGGAAATAACTCCAGAATGACCTTTTTTTAGAAGCTTTTCCATGCAATGGGAACTAATGATCTCACAGGAACCGGTGATGATGCCTTGGAACTTATATTGCTGGCCCTCCTGGTCGAATTGCATGGTTAATTCCTTAAAATCCATGAGAATGGGACCCAAATTCCTTAGCCAGTCTGTACCCAACAAAATGTCACAACCGTCCATGTCGATGGAAAACATATGAGATTTCAGGTGGTAGTCACCAATTTGGAGATGCACATTTTCAAAACACCCTCCACATTTCATCGACCCACCATTGGAAATCATGATTTGCAAATTATTGACTGAAAGGATATAGAAATTAGTTTCTTGGGCAATGCGGTGATGAATAAAATTATCGATGCTTCCACTATCAACAAGAATGATGACCTTTATATGCTTGATAAAACCAATTAGCTTGAGGGTTTGGGGAGCAAAGAAGTCAGTGAGAGCATTTAGGGAAATGACCGGTTCTACCTCGGGAGGGTCTAAGGGAAGGGTTATGTCCGTGGGTTCAGGTGACACAGACACAAGGGGAGATTCAACATCCTCTTCTGAAACATCCTCCGAGATGGCCATAAAAAGCTTTTGTTCCTTGCACTTGTGTCCCAGAAAATATTTTTCATCACAATTATAACAAAGGCCTTTGAGTTGGCGTTCATCCATTTCGTCCCTAGTCAATTTTTGGATCTTTAGTGGAGTAGAAGGAGGAGTGGGTTTTACTGGTTTAGTGCGAGGAATAAAGGAGGGTTTTCAGTTTTGAGAACAGACAACCTGTTGTGATTCCTTAGCTCTTTTAGTATCCTCCACCCAACTCTGAGGCCAAGCCATGAGGACATGGGCATGAATCTCATCATTGAGGCCATTGATAAAACATCCTCTAAAAAAAAGCATCAGACATGCCCTCTTTATGAAAATCCAGTCGCTCAAAAGCAGCTATAAAGTCTTCCACTGTGCCAGATTGTTTCAACTTTTTCAAACGGCCTAAATGGTTGGTGCCAGTGTCAAAGCGTTCATAAAGCTCTACCACAAAGTGTGTCCAAGCAACATACCCTTGACGAGCAGTTTTTCTCCATTGCCACCATTGCCAACGTTCTTGATCTAGATGGAGAACACCATATTGGAGTTTGGAAAACTCATATGTAATGTCATACAAAGAGAAATAATGTTCCATTTGAGTTACCCAACCAGTGGGATCTGAGCCATCAAATTTGGTCACATCCACACGTGGAAGGCGTAGGTCATGTTGAAAGTGATGGGGCTAGAAATTGTGGGAATGAGTGGAAGTTTCAACTTCGGTATGCAAAGGTGGGTCAGATAAAGGGGGATTTGTAAGGATATGCAGCTTGGTGCAGATCATCGTAGTGACAGATTCAATTTGGGTAGTAATTTCTTGTTTGAGGTCTTCTTTGAGTTCCTCGATTGAGGTGGCGATGGAGGAATGCATGTTTTTATTGATGGTGGTAATATTGGCACTGATTTGTCTCACTTCGTGTTGGGTCTCTGTGAAATTAGATTGCAAGGTATTGAAGCGAGCTTCCAAGTTTTGTCTACGGGTATGGGCCATGATGACGAGGGAACCAAAAAGGGGCAGGTGGGGTCAAAAAAATTGTTGAAAAATGATAAATATGACTGTGATAAGGGTGAAGAGATAAATCCAATGGAATAGGTCTCAGATAACGTACAGTGATGAAATGCCCAAATGTTTAATCAGAAAGAAATGTGTAGTGATTTGGCAACTCGAATGCAGGAGACATAGTTGCGTGGCAATATATCTTGTCTGGTTTTTTTTTTGTTTCCATCCCCAAAGGTTAGGTATTCAAGGGTTCTAGAGACAAGGGTTTTCCCTATGCTATAGCTCTTTGATATACATGTGGTGTCCAACAGTAGTACTCAACCCAATATCTCAGGGCACCAACTAAGGAGGCTAGACCATGCCCTTAGTCATTCTACCTGACTACCCAGGTACTAGAGAGTATCTTACCGAGTGTTTTTCTCAGTGGCACTATAGCAGTCAGGCGACCGATTGGTTTATCTAAAGAGGGATCCAGGAAATCTAGGTTGATCTGTATACACGTGATGTCTGATGTGCTACCACTCGAACAGGTACCAACAGGGGTTACAAGGGTGGCCAACAGATGTGAGATTAAGTAACACTTGTATTTCCTATGTGTATGAATCCCCGACCGTGGGTTTATGCGCATAACGACAAATATTTGTAGCTTAAAGACGTTGGAATATGTCTCTACCCTAAAAAAAAATTAACCCACAATTTTTTGCCGAGGAAAGTGCTCTGATACCACTTGTAATATTCTAGGTATAAAAAGTATGCAGAACAGAAATAAAATGCTAGAAATGGTAGATGAACAACATTATAACCAGAACAACACCACAATAATACCAAAATGATACCAGAATAACACCAGAAAGAGCACTTTGATTACTGAGAGCAATGTTCACTTGCCTCTTCGAGGGGGAAACCTCCAGCAAAGTAGATATCTATTACAATAATATCCAAGACAAAATTTCTCATACCCTTGACTCCTATTTATACTAAATATGTCTATAAAAATAACCATCTAGATGAAGATCCTTCTAGAAGTGGAAGCTTCTATTAGGTCTTCTTACATTCGACTTATTCTTCCTTATTTCTAGGCCTTATTAATATTGACCTTTATTACATCATAATATATTATTCTACCTACGTAAGGGGTTAGGTCCCTAACACAATCTTGCCTACAAATATATCAAAAATCATACCATTATCCATCAAACAAACTTGGGTCCATTAATCAAACCTTTGTGTTACCAGAATTTTCTACCGGAATTTCTTCAAGGGTTGACATCAATGACAACCAACCCAATTAATCAACATCCCCATTCACCCATGTGAATGAAATATAGAAATTTTATCTTAAGTTTGGGATAGGATCCTTTGATGGAAAATGGGTGTAAGAGGCTAACCTATCGGGATACTGAACAGGTCTTCTTGCAGCAGGTACCGGCCTATGGTATGACTAGGAAAATCCATCAGGGTATTGAACAGGCTCATGGGCAATGGAGCATTTTTCTTGGGGAGGATATTTCTTAGATGTCAAAATTATTCCATCGGAGTACTGAAGAGGCTTTCTAGAAATGGGTTCTGATTTTGATATGCCTAATCTATATTTGTCTGTATGAACGATATACTTGTGCAAATAATTAAGGAGAAGCATGCATGGTTGAACTAAAGGTTAAATAAAATCCATCTATTTTCCATTTGAGAATAACCCTAAGTTGACCTTAAGACCCTATCATCCAATTTATACTATATCTAAAATGTATTATCTTAAGAGTGGGACCATGATCTTAGAAGCCTAATATACTCAACTATGAAATTTATCTTCATTACTTGAATGACTATAAATATTTTCAGAGTGAAAAAGGTTGATTGGTTTCCTATGGGGTTGTCATTTGTTGAGACTGCTAATACTCTTTTATTTTCCTTCCTAAAGGAGAAGAACAAAATCCCTACTCTAATTTATTTACGGCTCTCTGAACATAAGTGATGCTAATATTTTGATGAATTTTGTTTAATCAAGGAAAAAGAAATATTTTTTATAGAACGAAAAGTTGATTATACATTTTTTTGTGGGTTATGCTTGAATTATCTTGGTCAATCATAAAGGGGGAATATTCATAAGTGATCTTCGAAAAAATTTCAAATCTAAATTGTCAAAATGTGACATTAGATATACTTCATGTTATGATCAGTTTATTATACGATCCTATGATTTTTTCTCTGTGTGGACAGGCTTATCACTCATGGAATTTGTGCCCACAATTCACTAACAGCTCTTAGATTTTTGTTCTTAGCAACTCTTAGATTGGTATCAACAAAACCTGGAAGCAATTTGTTTTCTTGTAGCCGCATGCCACTCAGTATTAAGTAGTTTGCATGAGGACATGCAAACTATTGGTTTTGGGGGAGATCTTCATATCCCTTCCAGATCTTCAGATTCTTGGCAATATCTCCAACATCTTTAGTTCATCTCAACCAGTTTTTTTCATGATCCACTAGATCAGCTTCTGTTCTCTCTAGCTCTCATCATCTTTTGTGCAAATCTCAGCAACTTCATTCTCTTCAGTGGATCTCAACCGTGCTCCGCCTCATCTTCAGATTTCAACGATCCAAAACATGGTTCCACGGATCTTTCATCATGTTCTACATAGTTTCCACTTCAATGTACATTAGGTAATGTTGGTGTATAAATATGTTCAATGTATATCTTACACTCATTTAAATGTCAATCCGGTATTCATAATCACAAGAGTCGTTACACTATATGTGCCGAGAACAGGTAACCTACCTAAGTCTATTCCATATAGGAAATAATTAATAACATAAAAACTCTGTTTCTAAGATTTCTAAATACTTCAAATATATTTGAACTTAGAAGAGAAAACTGATAATGAAACTTAAACAAATAGCCAATCAAAGAGATGTTGTCCTAAAGAAACAAGTCTGTTCATTTCAGGCTCATGAATTGAAGGGATGAACTTTAAGAAGCATGTCTCCTATAGCAATCAAAACAGTAAATAACGAACAATTCCAATCACTCTCAAAATCAAAACCAACTCCATCTTCATGTAATATAATCAAACCAGCACAAGGAGTATTTAGTATAACTGAAAGACTTTATTACAGAGCATGAAGATGAGATATAAAGTCTTCTGGTTCCTTGATATACTAAACCTACTACAATCATAAACTCAAGACCTCAGTTCCACACTTAAAATAATTAAATGGCCATCTTCAACATCTGAGAATGAAATATCTATTCGATCTAACACCTTCTTATTCACACCAATCCAAAAACGATTAACTCAATGATGAACTCCGAAAATAAATTAAAGATCAATCACACACATACTACTGTAAAATATCCACACAAACACACAGAACGTATACAAGGAGGTTTACCTTAGTTGGGGTGGTGGGCCCTTGTCGAACCAACAAGGAACATGTTAAGAAAGTAATAGAGTAAAGCTTTTCACTCACATTCAAGAATTGACATAAAATATCTTCTGCATTAATTCAACTGGTAAATTGGATCAACGGTCTTTTACTTCATACATAAAAACGATAGGTATCGTCTGGTTCTGATAGTATACTTCGTTACATTCCCTATTATCACTAACTATCCTCTATACAACATTCCTTATATAAGGTAAGGTGATACTATCAATATCTATGGATAAGCATTAAACAGTTTGAGAAATTTTGCAATCAAAATTTACATCGAATTTTTAGGAATCGACTCCATACTCATGACATGAAGTGCATGAGTGATGGAGTCTCTTGCAACTTGAAAACTGATTTGGGTGCTTCTATTCAACTGTCTTCTCGAAATCTTCACCATCATTCTGGTCCAACTGGCGCATTCTGGAAATAGAGGTTCTGGTACCGGAATGGATGTAGAGCAGGTAGTACCAGAATAGTGCACGACTTAGTACCAGAATGGATTTGGTACCGAATCAAAACTTCCTTGGGTACCGGAATGGATTTGGTACCGGATTTCATGGTGTCTGGTAATGTTGGATAGATTGCTCATAAATCAAACCATTAGGACTATACAAAATAAAACACTTTAATCGAATTAATTTAAGAAAGTTAAACAAACATGCTTTAAATCATCAATTACCTCTTGTGAACATGAACACAACTATTAGGTATGTGTTTTGGGAGGGAATAGTCCAGTACAGGATTATAACATAGGCAAAAAGGGCTTAGATACAGGGCAAGTAGGGCATTATCTATGTCAAAATAGGGACTCAATATTTCCCCCATTCTGAAGGTGTTGCATGTCCTCATGCAATGTTATCAAAAACTGATAACCAAAAACTTTCTACACAATTGGACCCTTCTCTGTTATTTCTCAGATTGTAGGATGTTAAAACCAGAAGCTTCACTCTTCAATTTCTTCTTGATCACCCTAGTGTAATTGATCAATCGTAATACCTTGTTAAGTTTGGAAGAGACCTTTGCATGTTGTTCCTTCAATTCTGCATTCTCTGCCTTGATATGCCTATCCAATATTTTGTATTCTTCAACATCTTGCTTCAATATCTCAATCTCTGTTAACGATTTTTGTTTGTTCGGGGACTTGTCTGGGCTAGGTGTGAGTGTTTCCTTAGCTACCATTTCTCGATCTTATTTTTCTTTCCTCAAATTTCTCAAAGTCTTTATTATCATTTTTCATCTACTCAGGAACTTTTCTGGGCTAGGTGTGACTGCTTCCTGAGTTACCACCTCTCAAGCTTCTTTTTCTTTCCTCAAATACCTCAAAGTCTCTGTTACCAACCCTTCTATCTCACTTATTGTTACCAGCCCTTTTGTTTCACTTGTGGTAGCTCCACAGCCACTTCCTTTTTCTGGAGAACTTGAAATATCCATGGATTCTCCTTGAGGACAAGGTATGTTTGGAATTGTTTCCTGCTTGGCCATACTTCTAGTGGTCCTTTGTATGGGCAGTGAGAATTTCTTAGATTTGCTGACAGGGGTAGGAGTTTCTTCAAACAGTTTCCTTTTCTTATATTTGTTGACAGGGGTAGGCATGGACACCTGTTCCTCATGTGTCGACTTGAATTTTATCTTGCGGCCTTGAGTTGTGAATTCTGGGGTTTTCTTCTGCTGGCCAATCCGTATTTCTATCCTGGAATATTGGGGCGTAGGCTCTGGAACTTGTGCCTCCTTCCCTTCTAGTTTCTTTTTATTTTTGCTTGTCACTTTAGCAGTTTCCTTCAATTCACCAACCGGTTTTTGGAAAGGATGAGTAGCTTCAAGAATACTTTTCAATTCTTTAGGGGATTTTGAAGGGGGTTTTACAGTTGCCCCATGTAAAATATCCTGTTGATTTGTCTCCTCCTTCTTTCGTTTCTTACTCTGTGATAGTTGGTCTTTAGGGCGCAGGACTGAGCTAGATGCTTTAGATTGTGCAGACTTTTTCTTTCTTTGTAAGTTGAGGTCAGGGGTCTTCTCTATTTGGTTGACTGGTTCTAATGACATCTCCATGATTGTTTCAGGAACGTTGTCTAGTTGACCTCCTAGCTCTGAGTCTTCTTTTCATCTTTTACTCTTTTGAACCGAGGTAGGACTTACTTTATGGGATTGGGTGGCTGTCTTCTTCCTCGATATAGTAGGTTCCCCTATGATAGAATTTTTTGTCATTGATTTCTCAATGGGATGAGATGATATGGGCATAACAGTGCCTTCTTTACCTCCTGATGTCACCTTTCTGTCTTTCTTTTCCTTTTTTCTTGAACCCTCATTGTGTTTCCTTGCCTCATGTGTCTCAACAGATTTGGATTTTTCTTGAGCGAAATTTTGTTGGAGTAATTGCTTCCAACTACAACCTTGTGTTTTTAAAGCATGAACAACCAAAAGTTTGATTAAACCATGATGATGAAGGCTATTTTTAGGTTTCTTGGAAACTGACCTCACCCCTCTTGCCATTTTCTTTAAACTCATCCATAGAAAGTGGGAAAAATTAATTTGTGGTCCTCCCTCGAAATGCAATAAAAGATTTAAATGATAAATGAAGGTTACTGCATACCTTCCCTCGCAGGTAGGGAATTTTTGCAGACTTATGAGTATCGTACATTATTCATCTTTGATGTAGCTTCGAGGGACACCCTTGGTCCAATCAAGGTCTTGATGTTCTGATTTGAGGAATTGTTCATAGAGCTTTTTGTCAATGATCACTCTCTTGAAGTATTTTTCTCCATCCATCGGGAGACCCGTAGCTTCTGCTATAGTGGCTTCTATAATTGTTAACTTCATGTCTCCAAACTGCACATTTTATCCATCATATGTTTGCGCAAAGATGAGAGAAATTCCCTCATGATGATCTTTAAACTTCTCTAAGAATGGCACCCACCCTGCCTGTTCATATTTTTTCTTGCAAGCCTGATATTCTGTTGTTTCTCTGTATATTTGAAATATGGGCTCATGCCTGTTGACCCCCATGCTAGCTTAAACAATTCTCTCAGGTGGATGAAGCACAGACAGAGGGTCGAGTTTTGAGTACCAAATAAACGTAGGCTACGATAGAGTATCGGATGGGGAAAAAATATGCAAGGGATACGAAGGCATAGGATGTATGTAGATGGTGTGTCGACAACGGTAAATAACACTCATCTGGATGGCAGAGACATCCAGAGGAGCATTTA
The DNA here is from genome assembly GCA_009831015.1 of Picea engelmannii. Lineage (NCBI taxonomy): Eukaryota > Viridiplantae > Streptophyta > Pinopsida > Pinales > Pinaceae > Picea > Picea engelmannii. The sequence continues at coordinate 123,988 of ML830121.1, read as the reverse complement.
TGAATGGAAGTGTAGATTACAACAGTCACATCAACAATCATGATGATATGGTGAGGCAGGTTGGATCCACTAACGGTTTACGAATTCGTGAGAAACTTGGTGTCGGACGATATTCATGGAAGGATGTGGTCGTTATGATCTGGACACATGTATATGAAATCGGCTGGGATCATTACTCGATATGTTGTGATTCGTGATTCATGTCATTTCATATAGTATGATAGTGAATCATAAGTTTATGGGGTTTATTTACCGGATAGACAGAGGGAGTATGAGTTTGATCCGGTAAAAGACATCATGACCTTGCACTCTTGATATTCCTCAGGAAATTTTCTCTTTACGAAAGTGTGGTCAAGGATTTTACAAAGATTCGTGACAAAACAGGGGTATGTCATGATCCAAGAGAAATCAGATGTTCTAAATGCATATTTAGTCTAATTCCTTTAAATAACACGAAAAAAAATGTTGAATCTGTATGTCCTAGAACTAATAATTGGACAGCAACTTGGAAACATGATGAAAGTTACCCGTCACATTATTACCAGTACCGGATCGTCTAAGTATTGGATCACCTGTGCGCTGAGTTGAAATTAGTATGGAATCATCTGAGTATCGGATTACCTGAGTGCCGGTTTTTCTGAGTACCGGATCACCTGTGTGTAGAATTTGTAATTAGTACCGGAATAGCACAGGGTCCCTTCTTTTATACTGGATAGGATCTGGCACCGGATAAGCACAAAGAGATTATTTGGTTCAGGGGTGGCCCTTGGTATCTGATAAACATAGAGGTGATCATTGGTGCTAGATAAGCACAGAGATGAAAAAAAAAATCTGGTGCTTGAAAAATCTTTGACACAGATTCTGGTGGTAGTGATTTATAGGAATAGTTGGTGTTCTGTGATCAAATTCGACTGAAAAACCATGTAGTTACCAAAATTTTGTAGAGGAATGATGCAAGAAATCTCTGTAACATGAGGGTATTCTGTAATGACCAGTTACTGAGATGACAGAACCCCTTTTCTTTTGGAACCAAGATGATCATGCTTCTGCCAGCATTTCCTCTTTTATTACAATAACAATAATAATCCTAACTAATAATTTTATGTGTATTTTTATCGAGCCCATATTAGTTAATGCTCGTGGGTATTTTCAATTTTACAAAGTCTGAAAAACTTAAAGGAAACTCTCTATATTGTCCCGTGGATTTTTATCGAGCCCGGGCCAGTTCCTACTTGCCGGTGTTTTCACTTTTAAAGAGTCTGAAAAATTTAAAGGAAACTCTCTATATTGTCCCGTGGATTTTTCTCGAGCCTGAGCCAGTTCCTGCTCACCGATATTTTCAATTTTAAAGAGTCTGAAAAACTTAAAGAAGACTCTATCTGGTAGTTGTCCTCCTTATTTTTTTATCTACATGGGAACACAACCAATCTTTTTCTTTTGCTTTTGTTAGTTATATCAGAAAAATAAAGAAAAACTCCATCTAATGACACACCTATGTACAGAAAATGAATTTATACAATTGAACTTACTGTGGTAGGTCAGCAGGAGGAGAAGCCCTCTTTCTTATCAGTTGCATTTCGGAACTTTGAAGAACATTTTTGACAAAATCCTCCTTTGACAGAGGCTTGTGATAAACCTTTAGTCGATGCCCATTTACAACAAGGGAAGTATTATTTTCATCAATGGTCTTTATCCTTACTGAACCATTGTCATAAACTGTATCAACCTCATAGGTCCCCATCCATCTAGTAGACAATTTACCTTTAAAAATTTTGAATCTTCTATCATATAGGAGGGCCCAATCACCTGGCTGGAAGGACTTCTTTTCAATGTACTTTTCGTGCCATTTGGTCCTTTTCTCTTGTATCAGGGTGGTTCTTTGTAGAGCATCCTTTCTTATCTCATCAAGCTCATTTAATTGTAATACCCTCTATTTTTTAGCTTCATTTAGGTCCATCCCTAATTGCATGGCAGTTCTGAAGGTTTTTACCTGAAACTCTATGGGCAGTAGTACTTATTTTCCATACACCAACTCATAAGGTGTATGGCCTATTGTATTTCTCCAAGCTGTCATGTAGGCCCACAAGGCCTCGAGAAACCTATCAGCCCAGTCTTTGTGATGCAGTTGAACAGTCTTAGTGAGGATGGCCTCTATCACTTTGTTGGTCGATTCCACTTGGCCATTGGCTTGGGGGTGATAGGGCGAAGACTTTTTGTGTTTGATCTTGTATTGTTCAGTAAGAGCCTTGACCAAATTTGAGGTGAATTGTGTCCCTTGGTCAGTGACTATTTCTCGAGGTACCCCGAAACGAGTGAAAATTTCCTTAAAGAGAAAGTCCACAACAGATTGTTCATTGGTTGAATACAAATCCTTGGCTTCTACCCATTTTGTTACATAGTCTGTCCAAACTAATATGTATTTTTTTCTGCGGGACATGGGATTGATAGGTCCTACAAAATATAAGGCCCATTTTTCAAAGGGTTCGATCACTACTGGATTGGAGTGGAATTTCATCGACTGCTATAGGTTTTCCCATTCTTTGGCAATCATCATAGTTGGCCACATATTTCTTTGCATCCTTGAAGATGGTTGGCCAATAATAGCTAGACTGTAGGATTTTGTAAGTTGTCCTTTTGTTAGCAAAAGGCCTCCACATGGGCCATTATTGCAAGCTCTGAAGATATCCTGCATTTTTTCTTCCCGGACACATCTTCTGATTACCAAATCAGGTCCAGTTCGATATAGGGTATCCTCATGCCACATATAATTGGCACTTAGCTGAATAATTCTTTGTTTTTCTCTGGATGTCATACTTTGAGGCAGCTTGTCGGTTACCAAATAGTTGGCTATGTCGGCATACCAAGGGGTGAAAGTAGAAATGGAAAATAAATTCTCATCCGGAAAATCATCATCTACTGGAGTACTATCACCTGTATGAATAAGTCTAGACAAGAAATCAGCAACCAAGTTGTCTCTTCCAGGCCTATCTATGATAGTGATATTGAATTCTTGTAGTAACAACAACCATCTAGTCACTCTAGCATTTGTATCAGGTTTGTTCATTATAAATCTGATAGTTGAGTGGTCAGTGTGCACAAAAACTTCGTATCCTGTTATATAATGTCTAAACTTGTTGATGGCATGTACTACTGATAAAAATTATTTTTCTGTCACAATATAGTTTGCTTCAGCAGGTGAGAGGTTCTTGCTAACAAAGTATATAGCATAAGGAATTTCCCCTTCCCTTTGTCCTAATACAGCTCCCAAGGCGGTATCTAAGGAATTTGTGCAAATATGGAAAGGAAGAGACCAGTTTGGACCTCTCAAAGCAGGGTCACTTGAAAGTTTTGTTTTTAAGATTTCAAAGGAGATTTGGCATTGCTCATCCCAACAGAATTCAGCATATTTTGTTAGCAGTTTGAAAAGGGGGGAAACTAGGTTTGTAAAATTTTGAATAAACCTCCTATAGTAGCCAGCATGCCCTAAGAAACTTATGATTTCCTTTTGTGAGATAGGGATCTTGATTTGGGAAATAATGTCGATCTTGGTAGGGTCCACTCTTATTCTTGTACCGGAGATGTGGTGACCTAGAAAAATTCCTTCAGTGAGCAACATTCTTGATTTTTCGTGATTGAGTGAGAGGTCGATCTCTTTACACCTAACCAATACCTTCTCCAAATTATCCAATGCATGTTGGAAATCATCCCCATATACCATGAAATCATCCATGTGGACTTCCACACAATCGTTGGTTAAATCGGAGAAAATAGCCAAGACAACCCTTTGAAAGGTAGCAAAGGCATTAAATAACCCAAAGGGGAGAACCCTATAGGCATAGGTTCCCCAAGGACAGGTGAATGTGGTCTTATCCTGATCTTCTGGTGAAATTTGTATTTGGTTGTAACCACTAAACCCATCCAGGAAATAAAAATACCTCTTCCCAGACAAAGTGTCTAAGACCTGATCTATGAAAGACAAAGGGAAGTAGTCCCTATAGGTGGCCTTGTTTAATTCTCGAAATTCCACACAAATCCTCCATTTCCTGTTTTTCTTTGGTACAATAACTAATGGGGAGACCCACTTGCTATCTGATATAGGGTAAATGAAATTGGCTTGTAGGAGTTTTTGGAGTTCTTATTTTACTATATCTTTCAAGGTTGGGTTCATTCTTCTTTGGGGCTGCCTAACAGGTCTGATTTGATCGTTAGTGTAAATATGATGCATATAGGTGTCTGGGTGGATCTCTTTCATGTCAGAGTAATCCCATGCAAATGCATCAGATTGCCCTTGAATCATTTGTATCAACTTTTGTTGTTGATCTGTTTCTAGGCTAGCATTCATATATAAGGACTTTCCAGGACTGATTTCAACAGCTCGAACAGTTGATACTTTCCCCTCCTCTATTTTTGAAACAGTGGTTGTTGTAGCAGTGGGAAGATGCCAAATTTCTTGAAATTCAAGGTTAAAGATGTATGTGTAGTTAGGGAAAGATTGAGGATAATCAATGCATGCTGAGTCAGCCAAGAATAGACTTATGATTTGTTCTTCAGTTTTATCTTGTACTCCTTTCACTTGTTCAAGTGTCAATAAGGGTTGAGTGTGTTCCTCCTCCCCATATGGATTCTCCAACCAGAGAGGAACTTCATTGGTTGGTTGGGCGAGGGGAAAAGGGATAAGTTTTTGACTTTGAGTGCCATTGGAGATTGTCATTTCTCCAGATCGACAACTAAAGAATGCATCAGCAGTGGCCAACCAAGGTCGGTCGAGTACTACTGGATGTTCTGGTTTGGGGGATTTGGGATGAATTACTAAGAAATCCATAGGGTATTCCCAAGAGGCCAATGTAACTATTATATCATCTAAACTCCCCGCTGGGGTGATGACGTATTTGTCTGCAAGCTCCAGCAGAGTTTGTGTTGGTCTTACGTGATCTAGTTGCAGTGTTTTCATAGTGTTTACTGACATCACATTTATTGTTGCCCCTAGATCAATCAATGTGTTAGGAAAGGAAACACCATTGATTTCTATGGTTACCACTGGGTTCCCTAGATCACTATACTTATATGGCATTTCTGTTATTAATTTGGATAACTGTCCTACCACCCGTATGACATGAGGTTCCTTCCTCTTTCTCCCTAGATTTTTAATGCAAACGTCCCTTACAATTTTAGCATAGATAGGTATGTCTTTAATGGCCTGTAGTAGTGGGATATTTACACATATGTTCCAGATTTCAGTCTCTAGAATATGTTCTAGAGGTTCCTCATTTTTCTTTACGAGCAGCCTTTCTGGGTAAGGAGGATTCATTTTATGAGGTGTTTCTGCTACAAGGGAGTTGGGAGAAGGAATTTCTTGTTGTACTGGAGTGTTTCTTTCTTCGTTCAATGGATTAGTCATCTATTCTTCTCTTTGAACTGTTTGGACATCTATTTGTTCTTCTTGATTTGTGTGATTATGTACTTGTTCTTCTTGGATGACCATAGTGGGATTTGTTTTGTTTACAACCCTTCCCGATCTTAATTCAATTCCATTAAATGGCGCTGGTGTTATTACATGTGTAGGGAAGGTTTGTACTTTAACGTTTTGTACAGGTTGTGTCGGCCTGTTATTTGGGTTAGGGATAGGTTGTGCAGGAATAGGGGTAGGTCAAGGAGGGTTTTGGATGGGTGCAGCTTGCATTGGTTGCTTCATATTTGGATTCATTGGTAGTGCGAGTTGTTGTTGTAATTGTGGGGGCGGAAGAAGAGCAGGGGGGTTAAATCCTGGGAGCATCTATGAAATATTCGAAGGATATTGTGGATAGGCGGGAAACTTTGTTGGTTGGAAGGGAACATTCCCATATACAGGTCCTCTCCATCCTTGTTGCCAAGGTTGGGTTTGTGTCGACCACTGAGGATAAGACATGGGGGGTACCCACTACTATTGGGGGTATTGTGTAATTGGGTCTGCAAACATGTTGGGGTTTTTTTGTCTCCATGGTCTCCTAGGGGGTAGGATGTCTCAGGTTCTCCTCCTCCCTTGAACATGGCCTTGAGTCCAGGTAGAGAAGGGCATTTAGTAGGATGGTCCTCTGTACAGACACCACAAATTTCAATAGCATTAAGGGGGAATTCCTTTTCAGGGTGTTTCCTCCTACACTAATGACAAAAAATTGCTAACGCAACATTTTCTTCCTCTTGTTTTCTTTTAATTTTCATGGTATCTAGTTGGGAACTGATGGTGTTTAGTATATTTGTTTTAAATTTTTCTAATAGATTTCCCAGTTCAATCCTAGTGACACCTCTGGATGTGGGTTTAACAATTATGTTGGTAGGGTCCCTTGTACTTTTCCCCATTTTAGCTTGACTACGAGAGTATCTTTTACAATACTTTGTTATGTCTGCAAATGGATTTTGGTATATGTCCCCAGAACTCATGAGGTTTAACACTTCAATGCAATCATCCCTCACACCCTTTAGAAATACGGTCCTAACTGTAGCTATATCTAAGGAAAACTGCTTAGTCTTTTGGTAATTATATAAGAACCTTTCTAGGTAGTCTTCTAAGCTTTCTTCTTCAGATTGTTGCATTTTGAATATATCATTCTTAGCATCCCTAGCTCTGTAGTAATATTGGTATTTCTAGAGGAAGGTCTCCTTCATACCATCCCAAGACAAAATGGTGTGTTCCCCTAAGCTCATGAACCACCTTAGTGCCGAATCTTTTAGTGTAGCTAGGAAAAGTTTTAATTTTTTAGCATTATCTGTGTAGTTATAGCTCCTACACAATATGTCAAATTCAAATAAAAATGAGCCGAGGTATTCTGTCGACATACCTCGGAAATGAGGAAGTGAATATAATGGAATGTTCTTCATAGAAACTTCTTTAGCGATATCTAGTATGGGGAATCCAAATGTCTCTGTTTCATTAGCTATGTTTCCCTCTTCTTTTGGCATGTCTCCAAGCAACCTGTAGGGAGGTGGTGAATTTTCTCCACTGAGTGATGGTTCCACCACTGGGTTACTTGGTATCTCTAGATGTTCCGAGTTTTGTGTGGCCTTCCAACAACAAATGCAGCCTCTTCTATTACTACCTCTGCTTCTTTTCCAGTTTCTCCTTTGGATGGGGTCGTCAATGCTTCCTCTCTTTCTTGTTGTCTTATGTCTTAAATATAAACAGTGTCTTTAGATTTAGTTTATCTAGGTGGATATTGGTGGCCACCCACCTTTTCTGACTGGCTCAAAACATCTTTCTGGCAATTTTGGCAATTTACTATTTTTAGCAGTTTTTAACTTCCGGGGCCATTTTGAGGGCCCAAATGAAGGTTTTTTGAGATATAGGTTCTCAATGATGGCCAAAAAAATTATTGAGCCCCCAAAATTAATCTCCTCAACAATACCTTTCCAACGAGCTATCACACGCCTAAAACGGAGATCGTATGCAAAAGTTACAACCCCGGGAAGTTGATGTACTCACTTACCCAAACGGGGCCGACATGACTTTTGGCGCTTCATCTCCTAGGGTTAGGTTTTTGGATGTCTAGGGTTTTTATCATTCCTGTTTATTTTAAAAAGTCCTTGGGAGCCTCATTGTAACCATCTTCTTGCGAACGCAAGTATTCATCGCATCTCTTCTCAGAGATAAGCTGCCACCATTCTAGCGAGTCTTTCACTCTGTATTTTTACAGTCTCTGTACATTTATTTCAATAATAGAAATTGTGTATTACTGTATATATTTGTTTAGGGTTGAATCTCTAATACATTCATGTTATATTATTGAATATATGTGATATCTCTCTGCATTTCTTTATTATATCTACTCTCTCATTTCGTGTCGAAAATAATCTGGATTAGTAGTATCAGAGCAGGCTGCTCTTGATCATTTTTTCAGTGCATGTCCCCGACGAGGTTTGAGTATAGAAATTTGGGTCTCGATATTGTCTCTCTTGAAGACAATTTCTCTCATACACCCAATAAACCCTCAATGGCAGAAGAAAATAAAAACGACAGAGCAGACGATCCTATCAATCTGTTGCTTGAGCAAGCTCTCACGCGACAGAGGGATGAAATGATGGAGACTTTTTCCCACATCCTTTAACGCCTGCCGATAACAGCAAGCGCATATTCATCAAGAGGCCACTTTGGAGGCACCTCGCCTTTCAAGGTACAAGTTAATTTTGATATTCTTGTATTTGAAGGACAGAAAGATGCAGAAGCCCTAGAAAAATGGTTAACTGTGATAGAAGGTTATTTCTCTGTTCACAATTTTTTCAACAAAGAAAAGATCACCTTCACACTTCATAAAGCTCTCCCTCATGTCAAACATTGGTGGGAAACTTACTGGGAGCAAAGTTCCATAGAGGAGTCTGGAATATATGGGGTTGATCCCACTTGGGATTTTTTTGTGGATGCGGTAAAGGAATAGTATTACCCTGTTGGCAACTATGAGGACCAGTACATGAGATGGACCACACTGCGGCAAGAGAGGGGCCAAGAAGTTTCGGAGTTCACCAATACCTTCCATACCTTGTGCACCAAGCTGGGTATCAAAGACTTCGAGCGAAATTTGGTTCTGAAATGCCGTGGGGCTCTACACAGATACATCCAAACTGAAATGGATTTTCTGGACATATCATCACTTGGTGTTGCTTATCGATATGTTGTCAAAATCGAGCATAAATTTAAGCACCAGAGCAAACGGGAGTTCAGGTCTTCAAATCCGCAACAACCGAAGTATGAAAAAGACAGACCTAACAAACAGTCTCCTGAAAACCAGTCTAATACACAGGAAAAGAAGGGTCACAGGAAGACAAAGAAGGACACCGGAAAATGGTGTGAGTTCCACAAAAGCCCCTGGCACAACACTGATGAATGTCGCTCAAAACAGTCATTGGTGGCAGAGATCAAAGACAAAGAGCCGAACCCTAATTCAGAATCTGATTCTGAAAATAATGGTAAAGGACGGATCATTGACACAGACCCCACTGCTATTGTCGCGACCGCAGAAATTCAACCAGAAGAACCAACAGATCCTGAAGAGGGGGAGTGCCTTTTTCATTCATAGATGTGGGTGAAGGGGACCTCACTACATTTTATTGTTGATAGCGGAAGCCAAAAGAACCTCATCTCAGCAGAGGTTGTCAAATAGTTGGGATTGTCGACAACACCACACCCACAGCCATACAACATCGGGTGGCTTCGCCAAGGACGAGATCTTCGTGTCAGCCAACATTGTCGATTGTCATACGGCATCCAACCCTTCAAGGATGAGGTATTATCTGATGTTTCCCCACTGGATTTTTGTGATGTTCTCTTGGGCCAACCATATATGTGGAAGTGCCATGTTGTTTATGAGTCTCGACCCCGCAGTGTCATTGTTTCTCTACAGGGTCATCTCTACAGAATACCAGAGGTAGTTCCAACTACTGTTCCACCTAAAAATTGTCGCAAGGTAGTATCTCATACTACAAAATTTAGCTTCTTCACATTCTGTTCAAAAGGAGAACAGGTGGACACTGCAACCACTACAGCCTCGCCCCAAGCACCTTCTATCAAACAAAAACAAGTCGACAAGGTTGCAGCAAAGCGCAAAGATTCCTTATGCACATTGTCCTCTCATGTAGCCCAACTTTTTGAACAGCCTCAGTCTCAATAGGTTTGTGACAAACTTCCACAAACTGAGCAGTGTGACGTCTCTAGCAAGGCAAGCAACTCACCAACATGCAAATTCAGCAAATGCTTTACCCTCTCCCCCAAGAACTCAATGCAATGGATACCATTGCTTCCTAAGGTGGGAGGATTGATCCAGGTGGATATCGGTGGCCACCCACCTTTTTCGACTGGCTCAAAATAGTTTTCTGGCAATTTTGGCAATTTACTATTTTTAGTAGTTTTTAACTTTCGGGGCCATTTTGAGGGCCCAAATGAAGGTTTTTTGAGATCTAGGTTCCCAATGATATTTAAAGACATAATTGAGCCCTCAAAATGAATCTCCTCGACATTACCTTTCCAATGATCTATCACACGCCTAAAACGGAGATCATATGCAAAAGTTACAACCCTGGGAAGTTGATGTACTCACTTACCCAAACGAGGCCCACATGACTTTTGGCGCTTCATCTCCTACGGTTAGGTTTTCGGATGTATAGGGTTTTTTCCATTCTTGTTTATTGTAAAAAGGCCTTGGGAGCCTCATTGTAACCATCTTCTTGCGAATGCGAGTAGCCGTCACATTTCTTCTCAGAGATAAGTTGTCACCATTCTAGCGAGTCTTTCACTCTGTATTTTTAAAGTCTCTTTACATTTCTTTCATTAATAGAAATCGTGTATTACTGTATATCTATGTTTATGGTTGCATCTCTGATACATTTATGTTATATTATTGAATATATGCAATATCTCTCTGTATTTCTTTATTATATCTCTGCTCTCATTTCATGCCGAAAATAATCCAGATCATTAGTGCCTTTTGTTGTTGTTGCAATTGCTACCTTTGAGCTCTCTCCTCTGAGAATTTTTCCTACACGAATTTTCGATGAATTAGTATAAGGGGGGGTTTGTTGTTTGCTTTTCTAGCTTTTCTAAGATTTTAGGGGCAATAAATCTACCTTTATTATCCCTATACCTACTCATAAAAGAAATTTAAATGAAATGAATGAAAAACGTGGATTCCTAATTAAAGGTAGGAGGACAAACTAACTTTGGAGAAACCCCACCAAAGTGGATGCGCAGGTTCTTACCTTTCGTCTTATCGTCTTCTCTCTGCCCTCAGATTATCCTCAAATCCAATCCAATACTTCATCAAACCAATCAAAAACTCAAAATGCTACCTATTACCATTTACAACTCCACGGAAATGGCGCCAAAATGTTGGTGTCTAAATATGTTCAATGTATATCTTACACTCATTTAAATGTCAATACGAGATTCGTAATCACAAGAGTCGTTACACTATATGTGCAGAGAAAAGGTAACCTACCTAAGTCTATTGCATATAGGAAATAATTAATTACATAAAAACTTTGTTTCTAAGATTTCTAAATACTTCAAATATCTTTGAACTTAGAAGAGAACACTGATAATGAAACTTAAACAAACAGCCAATCAAAGAGATGTTGTCCTAAAAAAACAAGTCTGTTCATTTCAGGCTCATGAATTGAAGGGATGAACTTTAAGAAGCTTGTCTCCTATAGCAATCAAAATAGTAAATAGCGATCAATTCCAATCACTCTCAAAATCAAAACCAACTCCAGCTTCATGTAATCTAATCAAACCAGCACAAGGAGTATTCAGTATAACTGAAAGACTTTATTGCAGAGCATGAAGATGAGATATAAAGTCTTATGGTTCCTTGATATACTAAATCTACTGCAATCATAAACTCAAGACATCAGTTCCACACTTTAAATAATTAAATGGCCATCTTCAACATCTGAGAATGAAATATCTATTCGATCTAACACCTGCTTATTCACACCAATCCAAAAACAATTAACTCAATGTTGAACTCCGAAAATAAATTAAAGATCAATCACACACATACTATTGTAAAATATCCACACAAACACACAGAAAATATACAAGGAGGTTTACCTTAGTTGGGGCAGTGGGCCCTTGCCGAACCAACAAGGAACCTATTAAGAAAGTAATAGACTAAAGCTTTTCACTCACATTCAAGAATTGACATAAAAGATCTTCTACATTAATTCAATTGGTAAATTGGATCAACAGTATTTTACTTCATACATAAAAACGATAGGTATCATCTGGTTCTGATAGTATACTTCATTACATTCCTTATTATCACTAACTATCATCTATACAGCATTCCTTATATAAGGTAAGTTGATACTATCAATATCTATGGATAAGCATTAAACAGTTTGAGAAATTTTACAATTAAGATTTACATCGAATTTTTAGGAATCGACTCCATCCTCATGACACAAAGTGCATGAGCGATGGAGTCTCTTGCAACTTGAAAATTGATTTGGGCAGTTCTATTCAACTGTCTTCTCGAAATATTCATCATCATTCTGGTCCAACTAGTGTATTCTGGAAATAGAGGTTCTGGTAACGGATTGCACACATTCACAAGTCTGGTACCGGAATGGATGCAGAGTAGGTAGTACCGGAATAGCACATGACTTGGTACCGAAATGGATTATGTACCGGATCAAAACTGCCTTGGGTACCAGAATGGATTTGGTACTGTATTGCACGGTGTCTGGTAGTGCCAAATAGACTACTCATAAATCAAACCATTAGGACTATACAAAATAAAACACTTTAATCGAATTAATTTAAGAAAGTTAAACAAGCATGCTTTAAATCATCAAATACCTCTTGTGAACATGAACACAGCTATTAGGTATGTGTTTTGTGAGGGAATAGTCCAGTATAGGCTTATAACATAGGCAAAAGGGGCTTAGATACAGGGTAAGATAGGGCATTATCTATGTCAAAATAGGGACTCAACAGGTAACTTGAGGTAAAACAAGTATACATCTCTTTTATTTACTAAGAATTTGGAAAACATGATGCATAACCACTATTACCTACTCCACTATACGTTATTACCACTTAGAAAGTACCATCACAACCATTCTATAAACCTTCGACTTTCACTCCACCATTCATAATGAACAATATACTCTTATGATAAGACCAAGTAATGAAAAGGAAATATGTGGTATAAAAATACAAAACAACATCTATAGTGTCTTCTCTTCATACATCATAAAGCATTCTTAAGTCATATCAAAGAGGATGAAGTCATTGTTGCCTATCCAAAAAAAGAACCACAAAGTAAATATTGGTCTTAAAATTGATGTAAAATACAAAGTATAAATATGGCCAAGTTCATATGGCCACCATCACCAACATTCTCTCCATATGCACACCATTCACCATCCCTCGAATACCACATCCACTGCTTGTCCTCCATTTTTATGATAATTTTGCTTCTTTGTTTGAAATCAATCTGTGGTAGTTTCCAAAGTGTCGCTCCACAAGAACCAACATCTACACAAAATAAAAAATGTCACATAAATCAATAAGCAGAGTATCATAAGTTATTCACCTTGTTTGCATGAGGATATGCAAATCCTTGGGTTTGGGGGTGTGTTGGGCTCCAGTTTTGTCATATTTTCCGTCATACAAATACACTCATCATTACACCTTCTCCCCACATTTCTTCCATAATATATCCCTAATTACACCATAAACCTCCATTATCTCATGTTATTCATCCTATGTGGTAATACATAATTTTCCATACTTTTAGTGATTAAAAGGATGACTATACAATAGTTGTGTTGATGATGGTTTAATCCTATGTTTCCAAGTCCAAACAATATGTTCCTGCATTGGAATTCATCTGGTACCCGCATTGGAGGTCATCCAGTACTCACACTCCAACTCATATGGTACCAAAAGGTTCTACAGTCATCTGGTACCTACACAGTCATCTGGTACTCACAATCCATGTCATCTGGTACCCACACTCCATGTCATCTGGTACTCAAACTCCATATCATCCGGTACTCGCAATTCATCTCATCTGGTATGTTAGCACTGAGAATCACCCTCATATTGCAAGAGGATAAGCCTAGTACCCATCAAAAGGTTTTTGAATGTAAGTTAATGATTAAAGGGAAAATGGACAAAAACTCAGCATAAGAATGTTTTAACACAGAAATCTAGGCTAGCATGCATAAGCAAATGAGGTTTTGATTAACTTCAGTCAGTGGTTTAAGGATAAAAGTGAATAGAAGGGAGACTTAGTGAGCAAGGTGGATAATTCTACTATAAGCATCATGCCTTCAAGCAGCTTAGTGAAGAAAAACTAAGTGACAAGAACATTCTTGAACTTCAAGTTTAAAATAATGAAAAATATCCATACCATCATTATAATCAAACATTCATTATAACACAACCACAACATCTCATATGGATCATCCAAGCATGAGAATTTCATAATAAGAGGAAACAAAGTGATGAAGGGAAACTGACTTCTATTAATGAAAATGTCTCAAGTCTCATACATAACCAGAGAACAGCTCTATTTTTTCAAAATATTACAAAAAGGGAGCTCTGCTCAACCATTTGAACCTCAACATATCATTCATTTGATGTATTTATAATCAAAATAGTCTAAAACAGCTAGAGGTGCGAGTTGGACTCCCTATCTTAGGATTCTCCACAAAAAGCTACAAATCTAACATCTATACCAACAGATCTAACAAACTGCTAAAATCAAGGAGCCTATTGAAAACCACTCTAACAAACAATGAATGACATGTCTTGTTGCTTGGGCGCATCCTTCTCCAATTCCATGTGTCCTCCAAGCTCGTATGTTGATCTCTAGCTGCCACCTGTTGATCTTTGGTTCCCTCCAAATCATCAAAGTCAAGAAGAAGTCATGAATTCAAAACCTCTAACTGTAATGGCCAGTTCGTAGCATCATTCTGTAGCGCATTCGATAGCCAGTTTTGTAGCTCCCTCCTATAAAATGCTCTGCAGAATCTGTAGCGCCCTCATGAATAAATGATCTGCAGATTCTGTAGCGCCCCTTTGAAAAACTTCTCTGCAAATTCCATAGCACCCCTTTCTGTATCTAGCTAGCTGATTATGTAGCGCAACTATAGAATAGTCTATGTAAATGATTTTTTAGCGCTATGCGCTACGAAATATCTGTGTTTTTCTGTGTGATGCAACAACTCTTCAAAAACACAAAAAGTCTTAGTTTAGTTGATGGACTAGGATCCTGTAGATGCCTGCATAGGTGAAAATATCATACTTCCTCGAACACTTCAAGTTTGCAAAAAGTAATCACCCACAAAAATGGATATGTCATACTCTCCATTTACTTTATGAATCTAGCACTCCTCCTTGTTGTAGGGAAACTTCCCTCTGTCATGGTAGCATCTCTTTCTTTAGCAAGGGCACTCTTCTCTACTGCAGGTTCATTTCTTTCTATTGCAGCTTGTACTAGAACATTTAAGTTCCTATGGGCTAGATCATTCTTGAAGGGTTGCAATTCTTCTTTGAGATTTTTGTTTTGGGACTAAATGCTTTTGTTTTGTCTGTATAGAGTCTTAAGTTGCCTATGGAGAGGCAAGAATCTTCTTGTTGTAAACATTTCCAAATCAAGGGTTTCATTGTACATGTCCATGAGCTCCTTCATCTTTCTTCTCTCAGTCAAACTTTCTGCCTTCAAACGGGCAACTTCTTTTTTAGCATCCCTAAGTTGTCTAATTAGTCTCTTGAAAGTAGGATTATCAGGGGGAGTGTTGATGTTGATAAGTTTAACAAGCTTCTCAGTGGCTTCACCTTTGCCTTTATCTTTCTTCTTAACAGAGGCTTTGGCCATAACCTCAATAGTGTTTATTTTTCTATGAGCAAGTTAAGCATGAAGTTCATCCCATTTTATCA